>CAJNIZ010007330.1:0-16306 GCA_905231905.1 Symbiodinium pilosum
GGCTCCGGGGTTTAGGGTTTAGGGGTTTAGGGGTTTAGGGTTTAGGGTTTAGGGGTTTAGGGTTTAGGGTTTAGGGGGGGGTTGTAGGATTACACGGTTCTTGGGTTGTGGGATTTCAGGCTTCTAGGGCTCTGGGATTGTTATAAGGTTTTTGGGCCCCTAAACCCTCAACCCCCAAATTTCAGGAGTTGAGGCCTTTAGGGCGAAGGAATTAGGGGTAGAAGTTCTTTCTGGGGTTCAGGGCTGAGGGCGCAGTTCTCTAAACCCTAAACCCTAGGTGTTTAGGGTCTTGCGTGTTGGTCTTGGCTCTTATGCTGCCACAACATATAGTTCTGGTATCAGACTTAAGGGCTCATTAAGCCCTGAACTACCCTAGGCCGCGCAAGTTTGTACAGTGGAACTCAATCAGTGCAAGTACCGGCCCAACTTATCATCCGGTACTATTCTTGCTCGTCCATAGCCACCCAAACCTGCCTTTATGTGAATCCATTTGACAGATTTCGGGTTCAGGGTACTACATGAGTCCGTAGAGCCTTACAAGGGTAGACACCCAACATGTACAGCGCTTATGTAGGGTTCAAAGGGTGTGACCGCCAGAAGCCACTATTCTTGAAGCCACGTTACCCCCTGAACCCGACACCCCAAAACACCAACAAACCGTACTAAATCCAAACCCCAAGCCCTTGAAGGGGGGTTATATAGGAGATTGTATGGTAGTTTCCCACACTAAGGGGGCACAATATAGGCCCGAAAATACTATAATCCCTATTACAGGGACCCTCAAAATGGTACCCCTAATTTTGGGAAACCCCATAAAGGGTTTGGGGTATAATGCTTAGGGGGTTCTCAGCCCTAAATCCTGCGAGAACAATCCTCCACCCTCCACCTAACCCAAGGGTCCAGGACCTAAATGTTAAGTACTTTGGGCTTCACATGTACATATATGAAACCCAGTTGGTTTAAGGTTTAGGGTATAGGGTTTAGGGCGCAAGCATTGAGTAGGCAATGCATCCTCCAAAATCTTTGTGTAACTCATACTGTCGTACCTTCATGGAGAGTAGTATGTGTAGACTCATATGAGGAAGTACGGGAGGTGCAAGATTTGCTCCATCCACCTACCGACAAGACGTCTTACTAGGAATACCACCCTTGATTGTGCCTTCGTAAGCCTGATAGTGACAGTAGCTCCTTCTTCAACCTCCACATAATCCCAGTTTCCATTTCATTGTCCATTTCTTTTCCATTTGACTCTTGTGGGTGGTAATATCAACATGGCAGTACTAGTAGCTTATGTCAACTCTACACCACTCCGCCGAGGGTCGGGACGCGCGCGACTGTCGCGAGCGACGCCGAGACTTTGACATGGCCACTTCATCCTCCATTCCAGGATCCCCCTACTACTCCCCCCACACTACGCGCCCGGGTTCCCACTGAATGAAGGTTATTCAGGGATGATTAGGGTTGTTTGAGGCTTATGAAAGGGGAGCCTAGGGGAGGGTAGTATGGGCGGATGGATGGGAAAAACCCATGACCGTTACCAGAGGATTGCACACCTAGACTTGATGGGGTAATCCTCTTTCGAGGGATTTGTGGCTAGTGCCATGTGTTAGGGAACCGAAAATCTGGTACGTGTGTCCAGATGTTCAAAAATAATGGCAGAAGTGCTAAGCTCTACACAGCAGAAATAAAGATAATTCCGTGCAGCAGGTGTGACGAACCTTGGACATACAGCGATGCTGGCAACTGCAATGTTTTCCCTGCACCGTCCCCGCCCATAGCCTCTTCTGCCAAAGAGCCCAGAACCATCAAACTATAGTCCCCCTGAAGTAGATAGAATATGGGGCATATGGGATCTTATTATAATATACCCAAAGTCAAATTCTATCTACTTAAGGGGGACTGTGAGCAAACTAGACCCCCCAACTGGCCCTTGTTGGTTAGCTGGGAAGGAAGGAATGGAAGAGAATATGGAAGCTAGTATAATGGCTTATATGGGGACAACTATAACGGTCCATTCCTTCATTCCTAACTAACCAAAGACCCCTAAAACAAACAAGGTAAAGATACCAAACATGTTAGGTGCAAAGATCTTGTACACAGGTTTCTCGAGGTAGGGGGTAGGGTTTACCCTAACCCCTAAACCCTAACGCCAAACCATAAACCCTAACTCCTAAACCAAACCTGAAACCCTAAATCTTAAACCCTCAACCCCAAACCCTTAGGTTTGGAGGGCCGATTGAAGGTTGTTGGGTTTAATCCCAATAAAATCTCTCCCTGCTGAGCTCAACCTTCCCTACCAGGTCTGGGGTTTAGGGTTTAAGGGTTTAGGGTTTAGGGTTTAAGGGCTTAGTGTTTAGGCTTCAAGGTGTGCTCGGAGGGTCAGGGGCACTTAGTAAGCAGGTTGATGAGGCCTATAAGCCATATAGATAAGCCCAGTTATCCCCATTATCAACCCACGTATTAAGCCCCCCCCGACCCTCCAAGCAGAGTTTGGTGTTAGATGCACATGACCAACCCCCCCAAGATCCATATCGAGAGGTAGTCTTGCATCGAATTCTCGTACTTGTTCATGTATCAGTTCCCATGACAAGGAAGAATAGATCCCTAAGTCCCTAAGGGTCCAAGGACCCAAATAATAGGTTTTAGGGCCCAAATTCCAGCAACATTATAGTATTTGGGCCCTAAAAACCTAGTATATATTTGGGTCCTTGGACCCTTAGGGGATGACAAGAGTGACAACCAACGAGGTGGCTAGTGGCTTCATACATCAAACTTGCCCTAAACTAGGGTTTAGGGCTCAGTGTTTGGGGTTTATCTAAAGCCAGCCTAGATCGGCCCAGGAACTTACAGGAGGCATGTACAACAAAGAAAGACTAAGCCCTAAGCCGCACCTTGGGTGACCCTAGACACTTAGAATGAAGTAAAGATACTGAAATATAATAGGGTTTCGGGTTTAGGGTCTAAGGTTTGGGGTTTAGGGGGTACATGACCCATCTTATTAGCTTACTCTAGGTACCCTAAACCCTCAACCCAACCTTACTTTTAGGTATAAAGGTTACTCTAGGTAAGCCATTTGTCAAGACACCTCCAGATAAGTGCGAAGTGGAGACTAAGGTTTTAGCACTTCGCCGAGATTCAATGTTGCGCAGGCTGTGTTGCGTAGGGTCAGGGCATACCTAGACCCTCCAATGTAGTACCGTTTTGGTAGTCCTAATAAGAGTCCTAGCCCAAAAAACGTAACAAACCCAAAAAGGCATTACATTGGAGGGTCCAGGTAGGGCTTATACTTTGGGATTTAGGCTTGGCTCTATGGCTCAGGCTGCTTATAACCGCCTTAGGGTGCTTATAGCGATCTCGTTTTCTTGGTTTAGGGCTTAGATGTGTTGGAGTGGGTTTGATTGGGGCTTAAGGTCTGTACAAGGTTTTGTTTTTTGGCTTCGTGTGCTCATGATGCAGCAATACGTACTGACCATGCTGAAATGGGACCCAGGACCCAACAAATGACAAACGCGAAGGGTGTTGACCTTGCCCTCAAAGTTTTGACGTATCTCCCTCCAAAACACCTAAGGCTTAAGGCAAAAAGAACAGCTGTATCCATGACATCCAACTTGTGAAGTTGGATTAGGGTTCAAGGTCTAGGGTTCAGGGCTGAGTGTCTAGGAGTCTAGGACTCTTCGACTCTAAGTGCTTTGTGGCAGTCGATCTCAATCCTTTCTACTCACCCTTGACCTGGAACCTTACACTGCGTGTGAGCTGTGGTCTAAACTCCTGGTAGCCCCATTAAGAACCCCTATATAATCTCCTATATAACCCCCTTCGAACGAGCTTAGACCCCTACACCCTATACCCCAAACCCTAAACCCTATATAATCGCCCTTATAACACCCTCTAAAGGAGTTTAGACCCCTAAACCCTAAGCCCCAAACCCTATCTAATCCCCGCTATAACCCCGTTGAAGGAGTCTAGACTATAGCTCATGTTCTTTCTACGAGTGATCTCTACCCTGGCATGCTGGTCATTTCACTGTTTAGGAGTCCCTGAATAGTACGTAATTCGGGCCCAAAGTTCCGAGCTAGGAACCCAGTTGGGCCCAAATTATCTACTATTCGAATGCCCTAAACCCTAAGCCCTTGGATCTACTAGTCAGGGTCAGAGCTCGGACCCCGGAACTCAGTTTGGACCCTTGAGGCTTGTACTGCTGGATGTTGGGTCCCAGATAGGGTTTAGGTTTTAGGGCTTGGGGTTTAGCGTTTAGGAATTGGTTTTAGGGTTTGGGGTTTAGGGTCTAATTCAGGGCTAGGTATAGTCCATGTCTTGGGCTGTCACATCCAAGGGTACAAACCCTAAGGGTACAAAGCACAACTTCCTGAACCCCAAATCCAAAGCCTCCTCATCTTCACATCGAACTTCTGCCGGGGGCTGGATACTTTCCATGCCTGCAGAAAAATCCCGAGGTGCAGATTTTACCTAGAGTAACTCACGTACCCATATCAAAAAAAGGGTTTAGGGTGTAAGGTTTAGGATTTAGGAAAATCATCTGTGCACCCCAAACAAGTGGGTTTGTAACCAATCTTGTTGTTTCTTCACGCCTTCTTTAACGGTCTAGTTTAGTCTGGGTGAGCTATAGTCTAAACTCCTAGCATCCCCCTTAATAACTCCCCCTATATAATTCGTATATAACACCCTTGGAGGAGTTTATTTAGACTGTAGTACAGGTAGAGTCTCAGGTGCTTTAGGAACTGCGGGTTCAACATCTCAGTAACCAAGTCAGCACATAGTAGAGAACGACTTACGGAGTGGATTCCAACTGTTGTAGGGTTAAGGGTCTACGGTTTAGGGTTGTAGTCCATAGTAAATGCCCCGATTACGGTCCCTATATCCCTCTACCTACTGAACACTCAGGACCCCAACCCCCCAAAACTTGTCACTCTCATAGCCTATCCATTGAATCTCTCAAATCCGGAACCATCTGTCCCAAACCTTCTTCTCTCAATTCCTAAACCTTCAATCTTCAAAGCTGCCTTTCTTGCACCCTTAATTGTCAATCCTCAACTTCCAAGTTTAGGACTTGGGGTTTGGGGCTAAGTAGGAAATGAAACGGGCCATGTAGGGATGATGGAAAAGGAAATGGAAAGTACTTCAAACCGTCCAATCTCAAACCCCAGGGGCTTCAATCCAATGCCTGTTGTATTTGTAAAGCGCGAAGGCTTAAATCCTACTGCTGATACTAAACAGCCTGCATGACCGATTTGTTTTTACTATAGCGCTATGCTTCCCAAGGTAGAACGTACTTAGGTCGTACAAGATTTTTCCTATCCACCCTAAATCCTAAACCCTACCTAGCCCCTACATCCGCTTTAAGGGTGGTTATGGTAAACTCTCAACTTTCGAGCCTTCAGCCTTCAAACCCAGACCTTCCACTCTCAAATGCTATTAGGGTTTGAGGTTTTGGGGTTTTGGGGTTTAGACTTCGGGACGTAGGGTTGAGGGTTTCAGGTGTAGCCTATACCTTCAATTCATGCAACTCTGTCCCGAAGCCTCCAAGTACCCAAGAATTATATACGCTACCAAAACTTGTACTCTAATTGTCATTACCCAAATCCCAAGTACCCAATTATTGGGCACATGGAGCCTGAACCTTAAATTTGCCTATACATCCCTATGTGTCCTGTAAAAGGCCTCTAAGCATTGGGTCCTTGGATTATTTGGGTCCTAGATACCCCTATATAGCCCCCTAATAACCCTATATAGTCTCCCTATAACCCCTCTAAAGGGATCCTATTATTTGAGTCCTTGGACCCTCTAGGTTACACCTTACACAATCCTCGCGAACCCTAAACCCTAAACCCTTAGGAGCCATCCTCGAGTTCCCTTACAAGGGGTTAGGGGACTAGCAGTAAGGGGTGCAAGTTGGTTTAGATATGAAAGTCCCTCAAATCAGCGACACCCCAAGATGTAGGTATTATGAGGAGATTGGGGTTTAGGGTATGGGTTTTAGGTACTGGATAAGGACTCTATAGCCGCGAGTTGTTGTTCTTGTCCATGATCAACTTCTGGTTGGGGTAGACCTCTTCTTTACCTCTTCTTCCATGGTGGGAGGGCTTGCATGCTTCCAACCTTCCACGGCGGCGGAGGCATTTTGATTGTACGGCCTGCCGGATCAACATTGTCGAAGTGCTCTGGCTGTTGGGAGCGCTGAGGTGGTCTGGATCGCGGTGCTGTAGCCTTCTTCGCAGGAGGGGCTGCTGCAGCTGCTGCCGTTGCTCCCTTAGCAGGCGGTGGCCCTTAATTACCTACCCCAGTATACCATGATTCGTATTACAAACACCCGCCCGAAAACCTCACTCTGAAACCCTGCATATGGAGAAGGTCTTCAGTGGTTGAAGGGTACACAAAGCCCATACTGATCCAGTTATTCCCAAATCCTTCACATTCAACGTTGATCCAACACCCCAGATCCCTGACCTGACACAGAACAAAGACTGTTTGCTCCCTACATATACGTGGTTTCCCAAAACCAGGGGTCCCTTTTGAGGGGCCATATAGGGATTAATTAGCGATGTATAGGGGTTTGAAGGGCCCGTGTAAAGTTTCGCCTTTTGGGGGGGGGGGATGGTTATGTAGTAAGGATTTCAATGCTTTTGGGCTTGTATTGGGGTCCCCCCATTTAGGGAAACTACCATATCTGTGTATCCAAAATAATTCATATAGGATCCTAATTTCCACTTCAGTTTCAAATTTCCCTTTCATGTAGTTCTGGGTCATTGGGGATAGTATACGTAAACCCTTAATGCTTTTAAATATTTGGGAAAGGGGTAATATCATCCGAGAGACTGTTTGACTTCTGGGAAGCGCTCTTGGAAAAGCTCTCCCTGAGATCAGGACTTGAAGGAGGGCCCGGATGTTTAGGGTTTAGGTTTCAGGATCTAGGAGGTCTCAGTGTCTAGGGGTCAGGATCAGGAGTTTAGGGTTTACGGTGCTGGGTGACGGGGGCCCTGCAATGTTGATGCCTGAGTGATGAGGAAACTTGTCCAGTTGAAGCCCTGTGAGTATAGCCTATGGCATCCCCCGCAGACACAGGGGCGTGAATAGCTACTACCTGAGCAAAAGTATGTAAAATAATGGCCTTCATGGCTGTTATTATGGGCTTAGGGCTCTTATTTTACATACTTAAGGGGTTTAGGTAACACCCACTTTGAGGTCTATTTGAGACACCCTGCACCAAGACCATGAAGTGGGTGATGATTTTAATTAGGCTTCTAAGGTATTCTGTGCATTTGGCAGCTCCGCAAAAAGATCCCTGAAGAATAGCCCCCTCTCCCTCTCTCTCTCTCTCTCTCTCTCTCTGTCTCTCTCTTTCTCTCCATATATATATATATGTATATATATATATACAAATTTCCTATATCTCCTGGGTTTCTAAGGTTTCCCCCCCATTTACCAACAACCTGAGAAACCAAAGGGATACTCCAAGTTGTGGTTCCAAGCACGGTTAGGCGGTTTTGGGTTAAGGTTTTACAGGTGGTACTTTTAAGGCCCCCAAAACTATTCATCCACAAGTGCAAGCGAGGTTTAAGGGCCTTGTAATCCACTTCCACTACTCACAAACCACCCAGCTGGGTTGAAATCAGGACTCCCCTTGCTTCGAAAGTGCTAAACCGACAAAAAAAATATTCATAAAGCTGTGGACAGAACAAAGTCAAACCTGTCTCGTCGGTGTCTCTGAACACAACGCGAATGAAGGGTGACAACCATGTCGCTGGGGCAACAGAATTCATGTCAAGCAGGGATTCTAGCCAACATCAAAGCATCCAACCTAAACCCTAAACCCTAGATCCTGAACCCTAAGCCCTGCCTTGAAAACCGGGGACGAAGAGTTTCGAGTTTAGCGTTAAGGGCTTAGGGCAGCTTGCAGTAAGGTCAAAAAAGCAGAGAGTTTAGGATTTCGGGTAAGAATTACCCCGACACCATCACACTTTGTCTACTGTGTTCTATGCGCATCAACTAGCAAGAGATTTCTGGAAACCCCACCTAAGACCCTATGACAATCAATGATTACAAGCCGTCCTAATGTTCGGGTTTGGAGATACCAAATCTCGCGTTGTGCTTACGCAGCAGTCCTTGTCATCAAGACGATGCACCTTTGCAGAGGTCTGCATACTCACCCCTCCCCCAGCATGTTGCTACCCTACTTACCCTGCTAGAAAACAAAGATCAACAGGCTACCATGCCCAAGCCAACATGGAAGCAGCCTAGGCCGCTTGCAAAAGCATAGTAATCTTTGCGTGGCCTCTTTTGTTCCAAAGGAAAGGGTCAAAGTACCCAAAACCCTCCTTAGGGTCTAGGGTTTCTCAGACAGTGGAGCCCCAGGAACATGCAAAAAGAACTGTAGGTGCCTAAGCAATTACCAATATCATTCGCAGGTCTATCTGAGGCTCCCTGTACCATAGTTATGCGAGGTATCTGGAACCAACATATTGGCAAATATACGCCCTCCTATCATATCCCAAGCTTCCAATCATTTGTCCACTGTTCTAGGCATTTCACTTCTCACTATTGCGGTAATGTTGGCGGGTATTTCGGCTTCTAGACTATAGGCGGTTTAGGGCTTAGGGAGGCTATTGAAGCCTAAGGATCCAAGGACCCAAATAATCGGGTTTTAGGGCCCAAATACCATTGTATTGGGTATATAGGGGTCCTTGGACCCCTATATACCCTAAAACCCTATTTGGGTCCTTAGACCCCTATATAGTCCCCTAATATTCCTAGGACCTTGGACCCTTAGGGGAATTCAACTTCCAGGACTCGACTGGGGATTCTTCTCTAACGTCCAGGTAGGGTTTAGGGTTTAGGGTTTAGGGGGGTGTAGGGTTCAGGGTTTAGGGTTTAGGGTTATATCTATACCCACATGAGCCATTGTCTAAACTCCTAGTATCCCCCTTAATAAGCCCATAATCCCCTATATAACCCCCTTTAAGGAGTTTAGACTACAGTTCACCTGGTACATACTGGGGGACCAAAGCTGTCTGACGTCCTTGTATAGGTACTTTCCAGGACCCTCCTTGTACCCTTGAATAGGGGTATATGGTTCCCTGTGGGTATTTAGGGTATAATAGAGGGTAGAAGGAGGTTCTAGGTTGAGGCTTAAGTATATAATGTGAAGTTGGCCCTTTGGGATTGCGACAGACTCCGATCCCTAAAATCATGAACTATAGGGTTTGGGGTTTAGGGTTTACCATGTTCAGAGGTTACTAGTGCAGGAGTTCAGGCGTGAATAAAGGCAGGAGCAATGCCGAGAACTTCGCACTCTCGCCGGGGTTGGCGAAGCCCGGGAGACCGGCCGCTCCGTAGCAATGAGTACAGTGTGCCAGGTTTGAACGGATGCAGTGGTCGCAGGTGGCCTCCCGGACTGCGTCCTATAGCTGATAACGGTGACGATCAGTGGCCTTTTACAAAGGGTGGTGCTACAGGCGCTAAACCCTGAACCCTCTATCCCAAACCCTATACAGGCTGAAGCCCTAAACCCTCTATCTGTATGCAAGCCTCATACCGAGCAAAGACTCGTGCGTAAGACCCCTTAAACACCCTGAACGGTGTGTACGTGTAAGGTTCAGGACTCAGGGTTTATACAGGGTATACAGGAATGTTTTTGGATGTGCCAAGTTCAGTGCTCTGGGTTCTACGGTCTAAGGTTTACCTACTGGTGCCTGAGTGAGAGTGAGCTAAATCCTAGACCCTAAACCTCAACCCTAAACCGCGGTTTTCCCCATAAAAAAATCAAAATATTCAGATACTCCCTCGCTACTCCCCCGTACTCCGTAAGCAGAAGAAAGCCTAAGTGCAGCATGGTACTTCAACAAGTTGAAGTCGCCGGGGAGGTTGCTACCTCAGTAACTTGAAGCAGCATAGCCCTAGAAGGTCCGAACGCTAAACCCCTATGTGAAAGATAGTCTAAACTCCTAGTATCCCGCATCATAACCCCTATTATACTCCTCTATATAAGCCCCTTTAAAGAGTTTAGAATATAACCCATATAGCCTACACACCTGCTGACTCAGGACAAGAGCTTTATGGTGTGTAGGATGAGGGGACCAGGTCGTTCTCGAGGGCTAGAGACTCGACATATTCACCAGAAACTCTTCAACCTAATTGCAGCCTAACATCCAGACCCTACTCCTAGTTTGTAGTCTACAGGGTCCATGAGGGTCAGTGTGGCTTCACAGGTCAAAGTTTGCGGATACAACCCTAAACCCTAAAACCGGTTGTGGATACCCCATGAAGTCCCTTTGACAACTTGCAGACTGTATGAGCCAGGAAAGGCAGGAAGGTAAGATTATGGTTTAGAGTTTAGGGTTTCGAGAGAACAGCCGCCAGACCTTGTGGACCCTTTTGAATGGCCGTGGCAGTATAACATGTTCTGCCCATAGCATTGGGGGGGGTACAAAGAAGGATCACCCTAACCCCTAAACTTACATCATACATCCTGCCCGGATGCCGAAACTAAATGATAAACCTCAAGTAAGACTAAGCTCACGACCCTTGAACAAGGAGTACCTGGACCTCAAAAGTAGGCGAAGCTATAACCCAAATAGGGACGACCAACTGAAATCCAAGTCCCAGCCTCTGAACCCCTAAACCATTAAAAAAAAAAAAACGCCAAATTGTCTTTTGCACCTTAAGGTTCTAAAGTATAACAGACTATTTTGCAAAATCCAAAGAATTCCTGAGGGGATACGAGGCAAGCAGCTTATCATTGCCAGTGAATTGGAAGGCTGCGCGATGCTGAAAGTCTTGGAGCTGACGACCTGGGGTGCAAAAAGAAGGGGTTTAGGGTTTACAGTTTTTGGGCTTTCGGGTTTGGGGCTTCTGGGTTTAGGGTTGAGAGTTTTTGGCTTTAGGGTTTGGGGCTTCGAGGTTTAGGGCTTAGAGTTTTCGGCTTTAGGGTTTGAGGCTACTGGGTTTAGGGTTTAGAATTTCGGGGAATAAGGTTTAGGGTTTAGGGTTGTGGCGCATTTTGGGGATTCTGCTCCTGGCCTCTTGATACTTGGGAGTTGAGTAGCAACCTATGCCTAACAATAAACCCCTCAAACAATATTTCATTAGGGGGAAGCGATTAAACAAGTCCAAGCTGTTGTTCCTCATGGGTGCTTTAATTTTGCACAAATTACATGCGCAACCCTAAACTCCAAACCCTAAGCTCAAACCCTAAACCCTAAAAAACCTAAACCCTTGCCCCAAAACCTAGGCGCAAACCCTAAACCCTACACCCTAAACCTATCCCCAAACCCTAGGCTCAAACCCAAAACCCTAAACCCCGACACAAAACCTATGCTCAAACCTTAAGCCCTAAACCCCAACCTCAAAACCTAGGCTCAAACCTTCAACCCTATAAACCCCAAAACCTAGCCCCCAAAACTCTAGCCTCGAGCCGCAAACTCAACTCCAAAGTCCCCTCCGAGCCTGCGTCGAAATTGCTTCGATGCTCTTGGCCGTGCCTGTAACCTGGGTTTAGGGTTTAAGGTTTAGGGGTTTGGGGTTTAGGGTTTAGGGACTTTAATGCGTATGGATGTCGTTCTAAAAGTCCTTGAAAGGAGGGACTATTGGGGATACACGTTCTTAAAAAGGTAACCGCAAAGTGGAACTACCTTGCGGCCATTTTTGGGACAGGGATTTTGAGCAACTACCATGTGTCTTGTTGGAGGTTCTCAGCTCTTAGCCCTCAACCCTAAACCCTACATATAATGAAATACAATATACTATATAATCTGATATAATAGAATAGAAATAGAATACAATATATATATATATAAAGTTGCATAATACAATATAGTATACATATATATGGCAAACCCTACAAAGAGTTTTCAACAATGGCTAAGGAGCGGCTTCGATATTTTTGGAAGTCTGCTGCTTCTGCTGAGCAGTTTGCACGTCCGCCTCCTGGCCGTGAATTGAAGCTTTAGGGTAACGGTAGGTATCCCTGGGGCTGCAAGTCTATGAATAGTACCAGGTTCGGGTATACAGCTTAGGGTCTAGGCTAAACTAGGGCTGCCTGGATGTTATGCACAAGCAGAGCCACTGGGAATGGCCCACAGGAGGAATGTTAGGCAGCCTTCGTCAAACACCCAAAGGGTCAGTACAAGGTTAGTCGAGGCCAGGGGGTCTATGACAAAATTAGACAGGTTCAAGAAGTTTGCGAACGGAGAATATTCATATACTTACCCCAAATCTGTACCATAATTACTATTACCAATATCCCAAGTACCTAACTGTTGGGTACATGGACCCTTAAGGAAACCTAGCACAAGCCTTCTTGTAGATAGCCGCTGACAGGGACCTACGCATAAACTTCAGAAACTCCATGCCTTAAGAATGGGTTTAGGGTTTAGCCTTTATGTGTTTTCGGTTACTTTTCAGGAACCATGTGCGTCCTTGTACAAGGGGGTCACCTAGCTTGCGGCAACAAACGGGGACCATCTTGCGAAAACTATAAATCGACAGAGCATACCCGTAACCCCAACAGGCACAAGTAAGGGGACTATACTTTTGATACACAGGCCAACATGCAGAATTCTCGAGTCGATAGTGGGACAATACCCCAGAGATCTATTCCTTCAATTTCCTAGACCCTGACAGGAAGGTAAACATGCGTGTGCGGAATGCCCAAAGTATTTACAAAAGCAGCCATTGAAACCTTCGAGCCACAAGTCCCATGCACGCAGCTTAGGGTTTGAGGTCCAGCAGTTTCTTCTGCATCTTAGCACGATATCGAAACTATATCCAACGATCAACCAGCTGTGCTGCGAACCCCGTCCCCTAAACCCTTAAGCCCCACATCCGGAACCCTGAACACATCCGGAACCCTGAACTCTAAAAGGTCCGAGGCTCATATTGCTTCAAGAGCTGCCGATGGAGCTCCCAGAAGGAAAACGATTCAAGTTTTTCGCTCTGCCTGTGGCGTGGACCACCATGGGTACCCCAAAACAATTCCTAGTTTACCCTAAATCCTATAAACCACAGCGCTTATAGGGTTGGAAGTCCATGAATCTTTACTTTACTGTACCCCAAGAATAAAGAACCAGATTACATGGGAACTCTTGGTTTATAGAGGGACATACATCGAGAAAAGGCTTGATAGGTATAACCTACGCATAAGTGTACTCTGCCTGTTGGGGCTTACTCATAACCTCTGCTGTAATTTTTCCGGAGGTCTCCAAAACGCTCTAAACCCTAAACTCTAGACCCTGCCCTAGGGATCCAAGTATACAAATAATACCTACATTGGGCCCCAAAGCCTGTAAATATTACCTACATGGGGCTATTTGGATCCCTAGGGCTGGGCATTCAATCTTCGAGAGCTTGGCTTCCTAGTGCTGTAAGTGGAGTACGTAGAGCGGGGGTGAATAGCAGTTTCTGTCAGGAATGCTAGTAGCATCCACTCCCAGACGACCCCTTACCCTAGGGCTCTAAAAACGCCCTATGTACGTACGTATTATCTATAAGCATTGGGGCCCAATGCAGGTATTACTTATAGACATGGGGGCTTAGGGTGATGCACCATGAAGCTAAGGCTTGTGAGTTTGGATTTAGCTTTGAGCCCAATGAAGACTTAGGAGAACGTCGTGATGGCGTCCTCCGGGCAATGAGACATAGCCCAAGGCTTGGAGCTCTAAACCTTAGGGTTTATGGTTTAGGGTTAGGGTTTAGGGTTTAGGGTTTAGGGTTTAGGCTCGGAGCTCTAAACCGTAAACCCTGCGGCCCAAAGCGCAGGGTTGAAGGTGTGGGGTTTGTAGCTGTCATCATAAAACTCCCCGAATGCATGCCCGCAGAGAAAGGAGGAGGCTGCAGCAACAAGGTGTATGAGGTTAACGTAGGGGGCTAGCCCTAGGCATTGGAGAAGGATTTTTGGCACATCTCAAGTAGACCCCCCGCCCTGTAAAAGCGGTGCAATAAGAATTCTCATTTTAGGCAATGATGCCACAGTGGTGTGATAAGAATGCTCTTTTTAGGCAATGATGCCAAAAATTGGAATCCAAAGAGCTGCATCCTGCTAAACCCTAAACCCTAACTGATGCGCTTCGGCCGTCATCCGACAAGTCCCAAGATGAAGACGGTGGCTGACAACATCAGCTATAGTCTAAACTCCTCAAGCTCAAAGAGGGGCTATATAGGGTTTAGGGGTTATGTAGGGAATAGGGCTAAAAGGGGGATACTGGCACTTGAGACTATAGCTCATATGGGCCACGAATTAACTTTTACCTGTGGGCTCTTTTGCGTAGTTTGCGCCGACAAAACAAGTCAGGAGACCACACTACCTTGAGGTCTACGAGTGATTCAAGGCGCGGGGATTCTTGGGATGAAGGGTACTGGCAGCAAAGGCAAGCAAGGCTCCCGTGTACTTAGTTACTCAATACGAACTGTTACAATTTAGCAGTTGCCTGGGAGAATTTTCCTGCTTGGGAATTGTTGGTGTTGCGGCACATCACATCCAGCCTGCAACCTTAAACCAAATCCATAAATCTTGAACACTACGCCGGCGTGATCTAGTACACTTGCATCTTCACCCTGTTTTAAGTTTCTTGCCGGCCCCTCTGACAAGAAAAAGACGCCTAACATTAGGTCCAAGACAGGCTAATGTTACTCTTGGTAGAGATGAGCCTCCATTCCAGCAATCAAAGCGATGAGTACAATCAGCCATGTGTTGGGGTTTGGGTTTCGAATCTAGTTTAGGCAGGGGCAAAACAGCAGAGTTGAATGGCCAACCCATGAAGCAATGCCGGACTAACGGGGGCTTTCAACCCCCAATGCCATAATGATTCTGGTTTAATTAGAGTTTAGTGTTTATGTAGAATCCTGATTAATAAGCCCTCTCCCTTCTAAAGGGATTATACTAGGGATCCTGATATTGAGCCCCTGAAGAGGAGGGGGTTGATTAATCACAGGTCTACATTACCCCCAACACCTTGGCGACACCCTATTGGGCGAGTATACGCGAGAGATACAAGGTCGTCCAACCCTAGCCCAGAAACTCCAAACCCACCCTGAAATCCCTGAACCCGGAAGGCCCCAAACTGCAGAGCCGGAAACGAAACCTCTAAACGTTGAAAACCTCAACCCGGAGCCCTCTTCCAGAACCCTGCACTCTGTATCCGGCCTGTCACCTCTGGCATCGCCCGCAAGCATTCTGCCCAAGAAGAAGGGGCGCTGGCGAGGCGACTCTCAGCAACAGCAGTAGCAAGCTTAGTACCATAAAAGTTCTCAATGCTGGAGGAGCATGTTGTTGCTACATGGAGGCTAGCTAGAACTGGGTGCATAAAGCCGGATAACTGGACGTGCCTGTAGCCTCAAACTTCTTCCTAACCTCTGAACAGAACCCTAAACCACAAAATACTACCTGTGAAACTGCAAATTGAAGATGTATAGCTCTCTGAGCACTAAACCCTCAAACATTCGAGCAATGAATGGCTACCCTACGCGATTGGCAACCTTCACTCTTTATTTACTAAGGCCTGTGGCACGCCAGAACTCATGGTTCTTTGCTTTTGCCGAGCTTGTAGCTGTTTCATCGCGGTTGGGGGCCGAAATGGCTGGAAAGAAAGAACGCTGAACCTCTCCAACTCCCAGGTGCGAAAGAACGGTGCAGGGACTTAAGGTCAGGATCTAGGGTTTATGGGGTTTAGGGCTTAGGGTTTAGGGTTTGGAGCTTAGGGGATCAGGGTTTGGGTTTAGAGCTTAGAGTTTAGGCTTCAGGGGGTTAAGCATGCAGTAACCAGGAAGCTTGCGAAGCCTGGCACCTTTCTTGAATCAACCTTGGGTAAGCAAACGCTTGCGACCCTAAACCCTAAACCCTAAACCTACTCTTCCGGTCCTCTAGGCCCTGCCTTATACCCTGGAGACTAGAGACCTTCTGCTTTTGGACTCTACGCTAAGGGTCCAAGGACCCAAATAATCCCAAACACCATTAATATGATAGTATTTGGGCCCTAAAACCTTATTATTTGGGTCCTTGGACTCTTAGGGCTATAGATGCACCACGAAACTGACCGGTCTTTTGGAACCCTCAACCCTAGATCCTTTAAACCCCGAACCCTAGATCCTCTACGGCTCCAAGCAGCCCAATGTAGCTAATATTTATAGGCATTGGGGCCCAATGTAAGTATCTTTTATAAACATGGACCCCCACCCAGACCCCCAAAAGGATCTAAAAATTAGATCCCCTAGAACCATATGGGAAATTATGTAAGGATTATATAGGGGATATACAGGGTCTATGTAGGGGATCTAATTTGTAGATCCTCACAGGGGT
>CAJNIZ010007332.1:0-16298 GCA_905231905.1 Symbiodinium pilosum
TCTCCGGTATCCATTGGCCTTAAACTCGGCAATAGGTATTTTAAACCTTCCGGCCATTAAAAAAATGTCTCAAAACAAAGTAGTAACCGCCTGGAAAGGATGGATGTAAATAGAATTAATTATGACACGTATAGTAGTATGGGCTCTGTTATGGGTTGTGATGGTGCCGGCAGCCTACGCACAAAAAGCTGCACCAGGAAATTCTTTACTGTGGAAGATTGAAGGCTCCGGAGGAAAGAGTTCTTTTCTTTTTGGGACCTATCATCTGGTTGGCTCTGATTACCTGGACACTCATGATGAAGTGGCTCAAGCCTATAAAAACTCCTCTAGAGTAGTAGTAGAGATGGAGGCAGACTCAGCTGCCCTTATGCAGTTGACCATGCTGGCCACCATGCCCGGCAGATCGTTTAAAGGTCTTTTGGATAGCTCAGATTATCAATTGGTTAAAAAGGAAATTGAACCCGTGATAGGCTATGACCTGGCTATGTTTGATAATTTTAAGCCTAACCTTATTGCTACCATGTATTCAGTGGCTCTCGCTCAGCGCTCAACTCCGGAGGATTTTAAGTATGGCGGTGAGCCCATTGATATGTTCTTTGCCAGCAATGGCCACAAAAAAGGTAAGGAAATTATTGCTCTGGAAACAGCCCGTGAGCAAGCCGATATTCTTTTTAACAGTGAAGCTGTGGAGCAGCAGGCACATAACCTGGTGGTTATGCTGAAAGAAGCGGATGAGACCAGGGAAATTACGGAGAAGGTACTTAAAGCTTATCAAAAAGAGGATCTCAATTCAATATGGACGGAAACCCTGAAAATGGGTGATGCCTATGGAGATATGGACATCTTGCTTCACGATCGTAATAAAGCCTGGGTCAAAACACTTAAGGAAATCTTACCTGAGGGTGGTGTTTTTATAGCCGTGGGTGCTTTACACCTTCCCGGTAAGAAAGGGCTTATCCGTCTCTTACAAAAAGAAGGCTACACCATTACGCCTGTGCATTAATTCTGTTAGGGCAAACCTTCACAAAATGAGGGAGTAAACCTTGAAATTAACAAGCCTGTGCATAACAATCTTTCTGCAAGGTGTTTATTTTTCGTTCCTTTAAAACTCTGATGGTAAGTATTTCATGAAAGCCAAGGAAATATATTTCAAAAACAAGGATGGTGAAAGCTTATCCGGTATCTTAGAATTACCGCTTGATGCCGAGCCGGCTCATTATGCAATTTTTGCCCATTGCTTTACCTGTAGTAAAGACTTACGGGCCGCCCGAAACATAACATTCGCCCTTTCGCAAAAAGGTTTTGGTGTTTTGCGTTTTGATTTTACCGGGCTGGGCGAATCTGAAGGTGAGTTTGAAGATACCAACTTTACATCTAATGTAAATGACATTGCAGCAGCAGCAGAGTATCTGAGCGAACATTATTCAAGCCCCGAATTGTTAGTGGGCCACTCTTTGGGTGGTACTGCCGTGCTTATGGCCGGCAGCCAGATGGATTCGGTAAAAGCCATAGCAACCATAGGTGCCCCCTGTGAGCCGGACCATGTGCTGAAATTATTAAAAGAGGATATAGAGGATATCCGTCAACAGGGTAAGGCTACAGTAACACTGGCCGGCAGGGATTTTTCTGTTAAAAGCCAGTTTGTAGAAGACCTCGAGGCGCAGGGAATTCAGAGAATACTGGAAGATATGCGGGAAAAATCACTGTTGGTGATGCATTCTCCTCAGGATAAAACGGTAGAAGTTATTAATGCCCGTGCTATATATGAAGCAGCCCACCATCCCAAGAGTTTTGTAAGCCTGGATGGTGCGGACCACTTACTGTCTCATAAAGAAGACTCACTTTATGCTGGTGATCTTATTGCCTGCTGGGTTCAGCGATACCTGAAACCAAAGGAACCTGAGAAAGATAAAAAATCAGAAGAACAGGTTATGGCAAGGCTTGCTGAAGGACCTTTTCTTACCGAAATACTGGCTGGCCACCATCACCTTTTGGCCGATGAGCCTGAACATGTGGGCGGACAGGATCTGGGGCCTTCCCCCTATGAATTACTCACGTCAGGGTTGGGTGCCTGCACAGCTATGACTATTAAGATGTATGCCAACCGGAAAAAGTGGGATTTAAAGGAGGTTGTCGTGCACCTGAATTATGACAATGACTACCTCGAAGATTGTGAGAAGTGTGAAGATGAAGAGCGAAAAATTGGCCGCTTTGAAAGGATCATTGAAATAAAAGGAGAACTGGATGAAAAGCAGATTAAGCGTATACTGGCTATTGCTAATAAGTGCCCTGTTCATAAAACTCTCGAACAGGGAGTAACCATAGAAACCCGGCTGAAAAATACAGCTGACCAAAAACAGGTTTAACATTTAGGATGCAAGAACCAATAGATTAGGTGTGGTTAACCGTAAATTAAGAATTATTTAAATTTGGGATTCACAATTCATTCTTACAGAGAGCACTTGAAACTGGTTATTTTTGATTTACCCGCTGTAATCAATTACAGTCAGGATGAACTGAAGCCTTTGCTTCGTTCTGCGGTAGAAGAAAGCCTGGGTCGGGAGATTTCACTGAATACTGTTTCCTGGGAGGAGAATTGTTCCGGAGTGCTTCTTGATATCTATAAACGCGAATTGGATCGTTTCCCATCCAACCAAGAATACCTGCTGGTTAAAAATAGTTTTTTGCACAAGCTGAAAAATCATTTTATAAAGCTTGAAGGCCTTTACGATGTGCAGCATGGTGTGCAAAATATTATAGTGGAATTACAAGCTTCTCCGGAATGGGCGTTTTGTATTGTTTCGGATTACTGGAAAGAGGCCACGCACTTTATGCTGGACAGCTGTGGTGTGTATCGCAAAAATATAGATCTGTATACGGCTGATGATGCCTTGAGTAACCAAGATCTTGTAGGTAAGTTGACGGGGAAATACTACCAGGAAAAACGTATTAATGAGGTATACCTCATTAGTGAGCAAAACCCTTTATCAGCTGCCCACTCTCATGATTTTCACTTTATTTCCACCAAAGGAGGTGGCCGCAATAGCCTGAACTATTTTTCCTATCCTAAATTTACAGACCTTTTTAAACAACGGGTAAATCCTGCCCCGGAGATCAGCTAACTCCGGAAGAGTTGCAAAGCCATTAATTGTGTACCTTTCTTAAGTTGAATACGACTTCCCCAGATACCTGCCTGCGTATATTTTCCCGGCAAAAAAAACTTTTTGCATCGGGTGTCACCAAGCCATATGCCTTTCGAAAGAAAGCTTTACTAAAGCTCCGGGCGCTTGTCCGTGAACATGAACAAGCTATAGAAGAAGCAATTCAAAAAGACTTTGGTAAACCGCGCATGGAGACGTATGCTACTGAAATAGGTGTTTTATACGAAGAGATCAATGTGGCTCTGAAAGGTCTGAAAAGATGGATGCATGCAAAGCGTGTTGAAACGCCCGTGGTACTCTGGCCCTCGGTTAGCCGAAAATTTGCTGAACCCAAAGGGGTTACTTTGATCATTGGCCCATGGAATTATCCGTTTCAATTGCTGCTGGCACCGCTGGTAGCGGCCATAGCAGCTGGAAATACGGCTATGCTCAAACCTTCGGAGCTTACACCCCATACCGCCAAACTGGTGGAAGATATAATTAACAAAAACTTCAGCCCTGATTTTTTAGCCGTAGTACAAGGAGAGGGCAAGGATATTATCCCCTCTATGATCAATACGTGCCACTTTGATCATATTTTCTTTACCGGTAGTGTGGTGGTTGGGCGTAAGATTGCTGAAATGGCAGCTCCGTATCTTATACCACTTACGCTGGAACTGGGAGGGAAGAGCCCTGCCATAGTTGATGCTTCCGCCAACCTTAAAGTAGCAGCCAGGCGCATTGCTTTTGGGAAATGGGTGAACGGTGGGCAAACCTGTGTAGCCCCGGATTATTTATTGGTCCATCAATTGGTAGAGGAGCCTTTTTTAAAATTATTGAAAGATACGGTAGAAGAGTTTTATGGAACTCAGCCGTTGCATAATGAAGAAGAGTATTCAGGTATTATCAATGAACAGCGTTTTAAAACCTTAACCGACTTTATAAAGGAGGGTACTATTCTTTTTGGAGGAGGCTTTGATGCAGTTAAACAAAGAATTGAGCCTACCGTACTCAGAAATGTTTCCCTGAAAGACAGGGTGATGCAGGAAGAAATTTTTGGTCCGGTTTTACCCGTTCTTACTTATTCAGAGGCTGAAGAGGCACGAAATATTATCTTGCAGAACCCCAACCCCTTAGCGCTATACGTGTTTACCAAAAATAAACAGGTAGAACACTTTTTTATGCAGGGCTTATCATTTGGTGGAGGAGCCGTGAATAATACAGTTGTACACCTGGGGAATCCTTATCTACCTTTTGGAGGGGTGGGCAATAGTGGTTTTGGAAATTACCATGGTAAGGCGGGGTTTGATACGTTTTCTCATCATAAATCGGTACTTAAAACATCAAACTGGCCGGACCTGTCCTTTAAGTATCCACCCTATGGGAAGTTTGCCAGGAAGCTTATCCGCTGGATTATGAAATAGGTTTACTTTTCGGTATTTCCTTCTTTTTCATCCTTATCGGATTTCAGGAAATCAAAGAAACCTTTTTTTTCATCTTCCTGTCCTTCTTCCACGCTTTCAATATTCACAGATTGATCTACCTGCGAGGCAAAAGCTTCAATAAAAGCATTGCGTAATACATTGCCGATGGTAGGTAAAATACCAACCTTAGAATCATTGATGCTTCCTGAAAAAGGTACTTTGGTAGCAAACTGATCTTTTTTCTGATTCTCAAAAAGTTCCAGTACCGACCCTACTATTACCTCCCATACTTTACGCCAGAAAGTAGTCTCTTTACTTTTAAGATCAATAACACGGGTATTTTTAAGTACCGGTTTTACATACCCTTCATATTTCCCGTCTTTCATGGCTACCTCAGATGACAAGAACATTTCTCCTTCTTTAAAAGTGAAATTGGCGTAGGCCTCGGTAAAATCCTTGATGTAAGTCAGGTCCAGATGATCCATCTGTACTGACAAATCAAAATCAGGACTGGCTTTAAGAGGGTTGATGGCCATATCACAAGTTAAGGTGCCATTGCCACTGGTGTTGGCATTGAGCGTAACTTTTGAGGGCAGCAATTCATTATTTTCATTCACGTTGCCCAGGTTTGTAGCTAAGGCTTGTATAGAGAAAACACCCATATTTACTTTTGGAGACGAGGTATTATCTAAATAATGCACTTCACCGTTTATAATTTCAAAGCGGTTTATCTGTAAAGGGATAAGATCTTTAACGGTTTGTAGCCAGTCGTTATCACCACCGGATTGAACAGTGTCGCCCACTACTATAAAGTTCAAGCGGGGTGATTCAAGGATAATTTCTCCCACTATACTTCCCTTAAATAAAGCATCCCATTCGATAGAAATATCAATGGCTGAGGTAGCAAAGAAGGGTGTCTCGGTGGTTCCGTCAACCTTTAAAATTTCAAGGGAATCTATTCGGTAGGCACCTCTGTAAAGGTGAATATCTACATCTTCTATATGGCCTTTATAGCCTTTTAAATTCCCTAAGGCTTTGTTGGCATAGTGCAACGCTACGGGCTCCAGCGCAAAGTTGAGAATAACAAGCAGCAATATAATGCCCCCCAGGACTTTCCAGAATTTTCGCATAAGGCTATACTTTACTCACCCTGTTTACCAGAGTCTGATACTTCTGAAGGTGATGAAGAACCTGCCGTATTGGTGTAGGTTTTAAAAATATCTTTAAAGTTTACATCGCCAAAGTCCAGTGTGCGTATAGGGAATGGAATTCCTATACCATTTTCGTCAAAAGCTTTTTTGATGTTTATGATACCCTGGTCCACCATAGAGCGATACTCAAATTGTTTGTTGGTAAAACTCATCCAGTAGCGGATAGTGAAATTAATAGAGCTATCACCAAATTCGGTATAGTATATAGTAACATCTCCTTGAATACCCTCTATTTTTTCAACAGCTTCTTTAGCTATTTTTTTGGCAAAGGGAAGATCCTGGCTATACGTTACCCCTACCGAGAGATCAATTCTCCGTTTTCCAAGGGCAGAATAATTGATAATAGGGTTTTTGAAAACTTCTGCATTGGGAATCATTACAAGCTGACCCTGCAAGGTTTCTATTTGCGTGGTGCGCAGGTGGATGCTTACTACCTTTCCAAAATAGCTGTTGGTTTCAATAAGGTCATTTACCTGAAATGGCCTGCGGATGCTCATCATGGTACCCGCTATAAAATTGGAAGCAATATCCTGGAAAGCAAACCCCAGTGCCAAGCCAATTACTCCGGCACCCGCTAATAATGAAGTTACGGCCCCGTCTAATTCCAATACTGAGAGGGCAATAAAAGTTCCAATGGAAAGTGTGATAATGTATAAGATGCTGCTGATCAGCTTGCGTAAACTTTGGTTGTCCGTTATACGGCCCGTAAGTTTATACACCATCTTTTTGAGAAACTTGCCGATCATTACAAATGCCAGCAGTATAAGAATGGAGATAACAAGGTTGGGTAGCATTTTAACTGCCATTTCCAGCCAAACCTCCAGTTTTTCTGTAACCAGGTCGTAAGCCTTATTTACTCCAAAATCAATACTTGCCATAGTTTCCATATTCAGCTTATTCTTCTGTATCAGGACTGGTTTTAGAATTGGAATTCATCTTTTGAGCCAGCACATCGCTTAAAATATCAATTCCCATATTAAGGGCCACGTTGCGAACCCTTTCCTTAGGGCTCATGCCTGCCTGTCCACTATTCTTAAAAATATTTACCACCGTTTGAAAAGCCTGTATTCCGGATTCAATGGTGGATATACCATGTTTCATAATCTCAACGTCTGCCAATAACTTTTGCTTCTGGATTTCTTTTTCCAGTCGTAATTCCCGGATATACTCATCCAGCTGACGTTTACTTTTTATGCTCTTCTTTCTCACGGAGGTGTTTGAAAATGTGTTTGACAGCGGTGCTCACAAAAGGTTTTTCCAGAAGATGTTTTCTAAAAGTCACTAAAATGATAAGCGTGATAATGTAACCCAGAGAGGTTAAACCAAACCCCAGTAAATAGTTGTCAAAAACCTGAGATAGGTACAGGCCGGCAAAAATGCCAACCAATAAGGTTGAAATACAGCCGAAAACAAGTATAAACACAAAAGTGAAAATACTGCCAATAATCTTACTGCCTTCTTCTATAGCCTCATACTTGGCGTGCTCTACTTCCAACTGAACATACTTCTGAAGATGTTCGGAGAGTTGTTTTATATGTTTGGTTAGATCCATCTGATAAAAGAAATGCCGGCCATTCAGCCGGCATTTAATCTTTTAGGGTGCCTTACGCCTTTACACTTCCATTCTTTATTACGCGTTCAGCTGATTCTTTTACTTCTTTTAGTGAAGCTATAGTTTTATTAGCGGCATCGTTAATAGCATCTTTTGCATCATTGGCTTTGTCGCCTAACATATCTCTGGTATCCTTGCCACTGGCAGGAGCTAAAAGTATTCCGGCTGCAAAACCAATTGCTGCACCTAATAACGATCCTAAAATTACATTTCCTGATTGCTTACTCATGTTGTTTATATTTGGGGTTAACGAATTTTTAATTAATATTTTTTATTCAAACTATTCTTGGCATCCGCTTTTCGCAGAAATTCATCTACAGTTGAATCGGCATCCTTACCATACTTGGCTTTTAAAATACCCTTAACTCCATTTGAAGTTTCTAAACCTATAACCATCACAGACCGTGAATTGTTCTCTTTATCAGCTATACGATAAAGTTCAATTATAGATACATCAGTATATGAATAGGTGTGTTCCTGAGTATCATTCATATAGTGATCATCTTTTACTGAAAACTTCTCTTTAAAGCCTTTTTCTATAAGATCATCTTCTGCTCTGCTTACTTCAGAATAAGGGTTTTTTCGGGGACTGTTTAATTCCATAATTATTTAGCTGGTATAAATTTCAAACCACTCCTCAATCTCTTCATTGATCTGCTTCATTTCATCCTCCAGTTGCTCCAGCCCTTTATTGGCCTTGGCTTTCACGTCTTCATAAGAAGATTTGGATTCAGATTGAAGACTGTTTAAACGATTTTTAAGATCTGAATGGAGACGTTTCAAGTCGGCTTGAAGTTCATTGGATTTGGATCGGGCCTGATTATCCAATTCATCAAAACCTTCTTTAGTTTCCACTTGTAGTTCTTCAAGTTTTTCTTCCACGTACAGAAGGTTCTCAGAGATTCGATTCTTTAATTCAATACGGTTGGTTTCTGAAAAATTTTCAGGAGAACCCGGGTTTTTCCCGGCTGAACTCTGAGTGAATTCATCATTTCTATTGGAATTAAATTCGCTGGAACAAGCCCAACCAAAGCATAGAATTAATAAAAAAAACAGTAAGGATTTAAATTTGAAATACATAGGGGTTAACGTTTAGCTCTCCAGGAAACTGCGCAACATCCAGGCACTTTTTTCATGAACGGACAGTCTGGCCACCATCATATCTACAGTTACCTCGTCATTAATCTCGTCAGCGGTGTTAAGTGTTTCGCGAAGTTTTAAAATTAAACTTTCGTGGGTTTCAAGCAGGTCAGCCGCCATTTCCAGGTCAGAAAGACCACTTTTAGCTTCTTTTACGCTACTGATTTTATTGAAAGAACTGAAAGTTCCGGGAGCTTCAAAACCCAAAGCCCGGATGCGCTCTGCTACATCGTCAATAGCTTCAAATAATTCGGTGTATTGTTGTTCAGTTAAATCATGCAAAGATTTAAAGAGAGTACCTTTCACATTCCAGTGGTAAAAATGCGTTTTTAACATTAACAGATAACTGTCAGCTAAAACACCGGCTAGTTGATCTGAAACTTTTTTGCGACCAGCCTCGTCCAAACCTGTATGTAATTCTATCCTGCGGTGAGAATTTGAAAAGTTCACTTCTTTTAATTCAACCTTTTCCATTGTAGCGATTTTATTGGTTTAACTTGGTGTGAATAAGATGTTATTTGGTAAGTAATGGATTTCCTTGTATTGCATAACCATACCATAAATCAGACTTGTTATTTAAAATGCTGATTTTTAGAGTTTTGAAAAAAAATACTGGAAAGGCTAAACTAAATGGCCGGTTTTTTATTTCACTTTTGAAAGGAAGCATTTTCAAAATGGAAGAGCATAATTATCATTTGCATATTACGGGTAAGGTGCAAGGCGTGTTTTACCGGAAGAGCACCCGGGAGGTAGCCACTGCATTAGGCTTGAAGGGCTGGGTGCGCAATGAGCCTGACGGCAGCGTGAAGGCAGAAGTGTACGGCAACAGGGAAAGCTGCCTCAAGCTAATAGATTGGTGTCATAAAGGCCCGCCTGCTGCGCGAGTAGATGCTGTACGAGTAAGTAAAATACCTTTTCATAAATACGATTCCTTTGAAGTGATACGGTAGTGGTGGCTTTTGTAAATTTGCCGCAATGGATTCAAATCGATTAAAGAAAGTAAACCGTCTACTACAGCAAGATCTGTCTGAAGTTTTCAGAAGCATTGCTCAGCACAAATTTAAAGGAGTACTTATCTCTGTTTCGCTTGTAAAAGTTACTCCGGACCTGGGTCTGGCACGGGTAGCGATAAGTATTTTTCCATCAGAAGCGAAGGATGAAGTGTTGGAATGGGTTAAGGAACAAAAAGCGTACATCAAAGATCAGGTGGTTCAACGTCTTAAAGGGCAGTTAAGGGTAATGCCTGACCTGCAGTTTTTTCTGGATGATAGCGTGGAGTATCGGGACGATATAGACCGTTTGCTTCGTGGTGAAGGTGAAAGTCCTATTAGTTGAACCTGACCAATTATATAGCACGCAGATATTTTTTCTCCCGGAAATCGGGAAATGCTGTAAACATCATTTCAGCGGTATCCATGCTGGGAATTATGGTAGGTACAGCCGCTCTCATAATAGTATTAAGTGCATTTAATGGTTTGGAATCTCTGGTAAAGGGCTTCTATCAGACCTTTGACCCTGATCTTAAAGCCACACTTGCCGAAGGGAAATATTTTGACACCAGCCCTTCTTTTATAGAAGAACTCAGGGGTATGGAGGGTGTTGAAGAGGTGTCCGCTGTTTTGGAAGACCGTGTATTGCTCACATTTAACGATAAGGAGTATATAGCCACCCTTAAAGGAGTGGATGATAATTATACCGTGGTTACCGGTATTAAAGAATCTATAGTAGCCGGAGCGTATGATCTAAAGGAGGGTCAGGAAATACCCACCACCATTATGGGAGCCGGAGTGGCTTATTTTTTAGGGTACAGCCGGGTGGATTTTGAATCGCCCGTTTCTGCTTTTGTACCGCGTGAAAAATCAGGTTTGGACTTTAGTACGGCTTTCGCTTCTGATTTAATTTACCCTTCCGGAATATTTTCCATTCAACCGGATTTTGACGAAAAGTATACGCTCACCTCATTGAGTTTTGCGCAAGACCTGATCGGTCGTTCCGAAGCAGTTACGGCTTTTGAGTTCCGTTTGGCGGAAGGAGCCTCAGCTAAGCGCGTAAAATCAGCAGTTGAACAAAAGCTGGGCTCTGCCTTCAAAGTTCAGGACCGGGATGAACAACAGGAAGTGTTTTTTAAAGTGATGAAGAGTGAAAATCTCTTTACTTTCATTGTATTTGCCTTGATCCTTGCCATCTCTACTTTTACCATTATGGGAAGCCTTACCATGCTTATGCTGGATAAAAAGGAAAACCTGTTTACCCTTTGGGCTATGGGCGCTCCACTGGAAATGCTGCGTCAGATTTTTTTTAAAGAGGGTTTGCTGATAAGTCTGGTGGGAGCGTTTACCGGCTTATTCCTTGGAACACTCATCATTTTTCTTCAGGAGAATTATGGTATTCTTTCCCTGGGGCCGGGTTATGTTATAGACTCTTACCCCGTACGTTTAAAAGGGAGTGATCTTGCATTGGTGTCGTTAACCGTTTTTGGTTTAAGCAGTATTACTTCATGGTTAACTTCCAGAAGGCTGAGTTATGAGCTGTTTGGTGCAGCAAAGGCTCCGGCACTTTAGGCCAGTACACTGTCCACACCCTGAAAGCGTTTCTCAATTTCGTCCAGCAATGCAAAAACAGCCTCCGGTTTTTCGGTGGTAACCAGCTGGGTGCGGTATTCTTTAAAATGGGGGATGCCCTTAAAATAATTGGTATAGTGCCTGCGGGTTTCAAATATACCCAGCTTTTCACCTTTCCATTCAAGAGCCATTTTCAAGTGCTTTCGGCAGGCATTTACCCGCTCCGCCATTGAAGGAGGGCCTAGTTTTTCACCGGTGGCAAAAAAGTGTTTTATTTCATTAAATATCCAGGGGTAGCCTATACTGGCGCGGCCAATCATAATACCGTCCACGCCATACCGGTTTTTCATCTCCAGTGCTTTCTCCGGTGTATCCACATCTCCATTTCCAAATACCGGGATATGAATACGGGGGTTGTTTTTTACTTCGGCAATAAGGCTCCAGTCAGCCTGGCCTTTATACATTTGTTTACGGGTACGGCCGTGGATAGAGATCGCCTTTATACCCACATCCTGAAGGCGCTCAGCCACATCAACTATATATTTTGTATTATCGTCCCAACCCAGGCGCGTTTTAACGGTAACCGGCTTATTCACAGCTTTTACTATTTCGCTGGTCATGGAAACCATTTTGGGAATATCCTGTAAAATACCGGCTCCGGCTCCCTTGCAGGCTACGTTCTTTACAGGGCAACCGTAATTAATATCAATAATATCAGGATTGGCTTCTTCAGTAATAGCTGCTGCTTCCCGCATAGATGAAATTTCATTACCAAAGATCTGTATACCTACCGGGCGCTCATATTCAAAAATATCCAGCTTCTGAACACTTTTGGCAGCATCACGGATGAGTCCTTCGGAAGAGATGAACTCGGTATACATTACATCGGCACCGTTCTCCTTGCAAAGAGCACGGAAGGGTGGATCACTGACATCTTCCATGGGGGCCAGTAATAAAGGAAACTCACCTACTTCAATTGAATCGATCTTAACCAACTATTCCTCTTATTTTTGATGTCGCAAAAATACTAAATCTTAACCGGCTCTATGAAAGGCAGTTTAATAGGGGAAAGCCCCTGGTACCAATTGTTCATGGTGTTTGTTCTGGCTGTAGCGGGAACGTTTGTTTTCCTGGCTCTGGGTATCCTCCTGGTGCCGGCCTTTTTTCCTATATCGTTAGAGGATATGGTGGCCTTATTACAGGATATGGGTAATCCGGGCGGTACAGAAATCCTGAAATTTCTTCAGGGCTTTAACACCATCGGTACTTTTTTGGTTCCCGGTCTTTTAGGAGCATACCTTCTGTCCCGATATCCATCAGACTATTTACAGATCAATGATTTCCCCCGAAAAGGATGGATGGTGGTTTTAAAGGTAGTGGTATTAACCCTTAGCGGAACACTGATTTCAGATGTTTTATACCAGTTTAGTGCTGAGATCACTTTTCCGGATTTTATGCAATGGCTGGAACCTTATCTGCGGGAAAGTGAAGAACTGGTGGCCGAGCAGGTCAAAGCTTTTCTGCAAATGGAAACCTTTCTGGATTTTCTCAAGGTATTTATGATTATGGCGGTACTCCCTGCGGTATGTGAGGAAACGCTTTTCAGAGGAGTTGTTCAGCCTCTGTTTGTCAAAGGTTTCAGGAACGTCCATATCGGTATTATTATTACATCGGTGGTTTTCGGCTTACTGCATCAGCAGTTCAACAGCTTTTTATCCATTACGGCTTTGTCCATAGTTTTAGGTTATCTCAAGGTTTGGAGTAAAAGCCTGTGGGTGCCGGTGCTCATGCACCTTTTTAATAATGGAACCATTGTTATAGCCGTGTACTTTTTTGAAATGCCTTTAGAGGAGGTAAATACTTCAGCTTCGGAATGGCAAGACACCTGGTTTTGGCCCGGGATACTTGTTTTTACAGCTTGCCTTTTCGGGCTTTGGTACCTTATGAGCCGATTATCCTCAGGCAATCGTCAAAATTTATCAGATCAGTAATTGAAATCTACCGGCTCCGCTTCGGATATTTTTTGTGGATACAGCTTCTGAATTTCAGCCTGTTCTGTTTTGAAAAGCTGGTTGTAGCCACGGCCATATTGATTGACCGCTTCACGTTCCCTTAATTCATTATAGGCCGCAGTGAGCTCATTTTGAACAGCTACATACAAACGGTAAGGGGTATCCCGGTCATTCTGAATAGAGATGACCGCTTTTTGTGGGTTTTCCGATAGGTTACCGGCCTGTGAACCCTGGCAATAGGAACAGCTGCCATCTCCATTATTATCCAAAAAGAGGATGGCGGCTTCCCGCAGGTTTTGAACAGGAGTTTCCTGGTCTTCTACCATGAGTTTCCCCCTGGCATTGATCAGTACACTGAAAAGGTTTCGTTGCCTGACAGGTTTATCGGGAGGAGTGGGAGAGTCTTGGATTGGAGGAAGTTTTCGTTGTATACCACCATCTACGTCCATGGTGGTGGTTACTAAAAAGAAGATCAACAGCAGAAAGGCTATATCAGCCATTGAGCCAGCGTTGATCTCAGGACGGGGGTGTTTTCTCCAGGCCATAGGATGGGGTTTTATTAAAAACGGGATCTATGGCCAGAATAGTGTGCCGGGCAAAGTTATTAAACAACAAAGGCCGCTGAAAAGCGGCCTTTGGGAGAACTATATAATCAGCACTTTCTTATTCGTCTCCATATACCTCCCCCTTGCGGGTGGAGTAGTTAATTTTTAAGGAATTTGCTTTACGCAGTTCCTGTTTAATGTCTGTGATCAATCCCATTTTTACGTCTTCATCCGCTTTAATGGAAACCGTCATCAGTGGTCTTTCTGCTTCATTGATCGCTTCACGCTCAGTAATCACGTATTGCTGGATCTCATTTACCCTGGCAAAGGCATCATTCAACTGAATACGTGGCTCTGCACCCACTTGTGGAATGAATTGCTTTTTAGGCTTACCTACGTAGATGTAGGTTACCAGTGATTTACGTTCCAGCTTTTTGATCTCTGTAGCATTGGGTTTTGTATTCTCCACCAATAGGGTAACTTCACGCATTACAGTGGTTACCATGAAGAAGAATAAAAGCATAAATACAATATCAGGCAGCGATGCTGTTGAAATTGCGGGTGTACCCCCCCCGGTTTTCTTTTTAAACTTTGACATAATCTAGCCTCCTAAGTTTACAGGTTCTGCTTCAGAGATTTTTTGTGGATATAGATCCTGGATCTCATCTTGCTGCTCTTCCGTAAGGTTATCGTATGTAATTCCGAATTTACGCTCGGCTTCACGATTCCTCAGGTCATTGTATGCAGCTGCCAGTTCATTCTGAACAGCGATATACAATTTATATGAGGTTCCACGGTCGTTTACTAAAGAAACGATGGCTTTACCTGGGTTATCCGAAGATTCAGGGTTTCTGGCCCCCTGACAATGTTGACAGGAACCGTCACCGTTGTTATCCAGAAATTTTACTGTAGCTGCACGAAGATCTTTAATATCCATATACTCATCCTCTACCAGAAGTCGATCATTTGAGTTTACCAAAACGGTAAAGATGTTCTTCTTTTTGATAGGGGGTGGGTCCTGAATCAGATCCGGCTCCCATGGCGGCAACTTCCGGTTGATCCCGGAGTCCACATCCATAGTAGTGGTTACCAGGAAGAAGATCAACAACAGGAATGCGATATCTGCCATCGAACCTGCGTTGATTTCCGGTATTGCCCTGCTGCTTCTTGCCATAATTATTTAAATAAACGGGTTACTTCAACGTAAAGTATACTCAGTATTGCCAATCCGGCCAGGATGTAAAATACCATCAGTCCGGCACCTACCTGGCGGGAAGTTTCTTCAGTAATCTGCAGTTTGGCAAATACCGGGTTCGTTACATCTGAACCGGTGCTAAGGCCAAAAGCCACACCTACTAAAACGGCCAGCCCCACAATACCGATCAGCGCACTTTTTGCGCCTCCCGGGTTTTTGGTGATGCGACCAATAGCAAAGAGCAGGATCATTACGATGCAGATCCCGATCAGTGCATAGGTTGCGTATAATCCGAAATCAATCATATTTTATTTCTTAAGCGTTGTGAGATTTGTACTTCACCAGTACATCGATCAAAGAGATAGAAGCATCCTCCATAGTGTTTACAATAGAGTCAATCTTCGCGATGATGTAATTGTAGAAGATTTGAAGTATGATGGCAACGATCAAACCGAATACGGTGGTTAAAAGAGCCACTTTAATACCTCCTGCTACCAGTGAAGGAGAAATGTCACCTGCTGCTTCAATGGCATCAAATGCATCAATCATACCGATTACCGTACCCATGAAACCAAGCATAGGAGCCAGGGCGATAAAAAGAGAGATCCATGAAACGTTGCGCTCTAAGAGCCCCATCTGCACAGAACCATAGGAAATGATGGATTTTTCAACCACATCAATACCTTCATCCATACGATCCAGGCCTTGATAGAAAATACTGGCTACAGGACCACGGGTGTTACGACAAACTTCTTTAGCCGCTTCTACACCACCGGTTTGAAGAGCGCTTTCGATTTCATCCAATAATTTTTTGGAGTTGGGAGTAGCCATATTGAGGTAAATGATACGCTCAATACAAATAGCCAAACCAAGGATAAGCGTGATCAGTACGATTCCCATAAACGAGGGACCACCTTCAATAAATTTTTCCTTTAAGATTTGGTGGAAAGACTTATCCTCTTCTATTTTGTCCACTTCAGGAGCCGCAGGTTTTGTTTTGTCTACAGAAGTAGCGGGCTTAGACTGAGCTTGTGCATTAGAGTCTGCTTGTGCTTGCTCCGTTGCAGCTGTATCATTGCCTTCCTGGGCAAAGAGGGTTACAGTTCCAAAGGCCATAAACATGCATACAGCCAAGATCGAAAGTGCTTTTTTCATTACTTGCTAGTTTGTTAAAAATTTTGGTGAAAATAAAAAACTCAGCACAAAGCTAAAGTATTCTAGTCATCTTTTTTATGTGGTAAAGGGGCTTTCACGTTAATCAGTTGAAAATAATATGCACACATAGCAACTTGCGCTTACCCTAAGTAGCTATTTATACAGGATGATAGACAAACAAATACAGAAAGGCTGCCTCCTTTGTAAATTTTTCTATTTTTGCGCATCCAAATCCGGAGAGGTGCCTGAGTGGTTGAAAGGGCCCGCCTGGAAAGCTGGTATACGGGCAACCGTATCGAGGGT
>CAJNIZ010007333.1:0-16295 GCA_905231905.1 Symbiodinium pilosum
GCTTTGCGGCTTGGGGTTTAGGGTTTAGGGTTCAGGGTTTAGGGTCGAATTGCCATAATGGAGAATCAGATGAGCTACTGTCACTACTGGCTTTTTAAGGGACCCTTCACGGTGGACATGGGGTTCCCTCTTGTATTTAGTATAGTCCCTAATATATTCCCCAATAACGAACGTATGTCCATTAAGTTATGTAGGAAATATTGACTGTGGCTCATATCGCAAAGAAAATGGAACAGAAAAAAGACAAAAGGGATGTTATGGGACTCATATGTTTGATACTAACAATCCTGCACGACCCTAAATCCATTGTACCTTGGAAATTATGGTACTACGTTATATGAAGGTCATGCAGGATTTTTGGTATCAGCAGTACAGGTGCTATAGGGACGGTTTACGGTGAGGGTTTAGGATTAATTAAGTTCCAGAACTTAAGGCTTGTGTAGGCCCCCACACACACACACACAACCCCTAGCGCGAGACCCAAATCCTAAACCTCAAACTGAAGCGTTAGAATAATGTCGATAAATGGCCCAGTGGATTGTGATATCCCGTAGAGCTTCAGGATAATCTAAGTCATTGCCAGCACGTGTTGCGTATACATGCTTACCTTAAACCACCCTAAACCCTGAAAAAACCTAAACCCTAAACCCTAAAACCTTAAACCCTAAACCCTTGGGTTTAGGGTTCACGATTGATGATTCTTGGGGAGGCTGAGACCCGGCACATATCCTAACCCCTGGCCCTCGGTTTAGGGTTTAGGGTTAAGGGCCCTACTTGGAGGTCCATTTCTAGTTATAACCCAACTCCAACTGCACCTATAACCCAATTGTAAGGTCCCTTGGTCCTCGAATATGTTTGTGATGGGTTGCACTTTAGAGCTAAACCCCATCCCTAAAACCCTAAGCCGTAAATTGGAAAACCCTAAACCCTGAACCCTAAACCCCCAACCCCAAATCCCCCATGACCCTAAATTTTATACCCTAATCACGAGTCAGAAAGACCCATGGACCTGAAAAGTAAAGCCAGTGCTTAAGGCCATGGGCCGTCCGCGCTGTCGGACCATGTCTTAGGGGTTAGGAATTAGGGTGTGAGGTTGCAGGAAGAGTTTAGGGTTGAGGGTTTTGGACTTTAGGGCCCAGCAACAGGGCGGTGCCGGAGGTGGCATCCAGAGCCGTCAGGGCCTCCTTCAGACCGTCGATCTCCTGCTAGCTTGCAGGAAGTGAAGGCTGAGGTATTCGGTTTAGGGATTGGGTATCAGGGGGGTTGTGTAGGGATACATGGGAACGATATAAGGATTACATAGAGGAATGGAAAAGAAAATGGAAACTACCATTTAGGGTTTAGAGGGGTTTTAGGGTTGACGGTTTAGAGCTTAGAGTTCAGGGTCAGGAGAATGAGGTGACCGGGGTCAGGGCTTCTTGGTAGACTGGTTTATGCATTCAAGGTCTGGGGGAGGGTTTAGGGGTAATGGCTTGGGAGCCCAGGCCTTCGGATTAGGGTTGAAGTGAGGGTTTAGGGTTTGGGGCCTCGGGATGGTTCAGGTGTCAGAAGGGCTTGTAATGAGACTGTGTGAATCTAGAAGAAGATAGCAACTGCGTCAGAAATTGCGTGGGGATCATGTAGGGGTTAAGAAGGGGGTTGTTGCGAGAGCTTTGTACGTTGAATTATGCCCACGTTCAAGAGCAGCTACGGCAAGAACGTAGTCGGAGCTACACCAGCCTGCTGGTGAAGATCTTGATAGGGATAGCTTAGGAGGAACCCCCCACCCTGTAATAGTGGTATAGTAGGAATATAAGAGGACCTTAATATAGTCCCTATTATCCATTATACTCACTATTACTGGGTGGGGGGTCCACCTAAGGGATAGCGCTGAACGAGCCAATTCGCCTTGCAATGACATTTTTATGGCTTGTTGTATGCGGCTTCTCAGCTGTACGCCTGCAACGGTTTAGGGTTTAGGGTCTTCCTTTGGGGATCTGGAGCTGGGACTCTGCAAGTCTCTAAACCGAGCCCTACACCCTTGAGACATCCTGCTCCGTTAGCAATTTGACCCCTTCAAAGAACTGAGGGATGTAAAGGCCTACTGTAAACTCACACGAACCTGATCCAAAACACGAAGTCCTCAGATCCCAGCCCTACAACCTAACACTCTATTCTGAACACAAACCTAAGCAGCGTGGGCAGCGTACCATGCGAGCCTGAATAAGCAGAATCGTCTATCTGCGGTACCACATACTGGCACAAAAGAAGGAATCTTACCAAATGTACGGGCAACAACTCTTTAAGTCACGCCGGCGCCTAGTTGCCAAACCCCCACCCCTAAACCAGACTCCTCAAACACTAAGTCCTAGCCCTGAAGCCCTGGTCAAACTATTCGGGCTTCTGGGTGTACGGTTTCGACTTGAAGAAACATTAGAAACCCTAAACCCGAATTCCTGAATGGGCAGTAGAGCTCCTGCTGCTTCTTGGCCTGCTTCTCAGCGAAGGACTCCGGCGTAACCAAGCACTCGGCCTGGTGCGTTGGGTTGGGTTCTCAGGATTCAGGGTACAAGGTTTAGGGTTCTAAGGTTTAGGGGTTTATGGCTCAGGATTTTAAGGTTTAGGGGTTTATGGTTTAGGGTTTTCAGGTTTAGGGCTTTAGGCTTAAGGGTTGGGGGGGTCATTACGGTTGTTGATTTTGGGATTCAGGTTCTGGGTTCCGCCGTTTGTTTAGATGCAGGACTCGGGATTTCTCTAGGACTTGTATGAAGTGTAGATGAAAGGCGTACGGGGCTTATCTTGGGACGCCGTAGTATCAGCTATCAGCGTAGGAGTGTATGATGAGTCCGTTTCGAGGTTAAGCAGGCAGGAAGTACAGTTTAGGCATCGGAGCCTAATGGTCTTATCGCGCTTCCTATACGCGTCATAACCACCCTGAGGTTCCTGCAAACACCTACCATCCCCATCTATATTATAACCTTCGGGCAGTTCTGAGAAATACTACAGACTAGTGACCTTAGTCCTGACACTTCCAAACCTCAAGCCGTGCCCTTGGGTTTAGGGCTTAGGGCCTAAAACCTGCACCATAAACACTGGACCCAGCAAGTGTCCCCAGCGGAACCTAGTCCAAACAGGTTTAAGCTTTGGTGGCTCCCTGAACTCTAAAACGTAAATCCGAAACCCCATCACCATCACCGAAATGTTAGACTCTAAACGCTAACGCCTCAACCCTAAGCCCTAAGCCCTGTTTCCCAACTACACCCTATACCCTAAGTTAAGCCCAAACCCCATATCCTAGGCCCTAACCCCCAAAGCCCTTAACCTTTGCCCCGAGAAAGCGAGAAAGCGAGTAGCCTCGAGCCCCTTGGTGAACTCAAGGATTGCGCTCATCTCAGTCTGCATGCTCTCCTCACAGGATCTTCTCGACTTGTTTTCTGTATTAGGATTTAGTCCTGAAATTCAGCGATTCTGGGACTGTTTTCTATATGATCCTCTGATTCACCATTTGGGGTGCTGTAGGGTAAGGTCATAAAAACTCGCCAAGCCTCAGAGGGCTAGTAGAGATACCTAGGGCTTGGGATCCCGGGGTTAAGACTTCAGAACCCTAAACCCTACCTGGGCCCCAAAAGTATGTAAAACAATGGCCTTAATGGCTGTTATTATGGGTTTAGGGCTATTATTTTACATACTTTTGGGGTTTAGGTAAACCTTAAACCCTGAGGTTTAGGGACTAAGGGTCCGGGGCTTCCGGCTTACAGTGGAGTATGCAAAATAATACCCCCTAAACCCAGAATAACAGCCATAAAGGCCAGCAGTCTACTTGCTGTTGGGGTTCAGGTACACAATAAACCCTAAGGGTTGTGGCAGTTTGGGGGCTTGGAGTGGGAAGGTTTACGGAGTTTAAGGGGTAAGTTGTTTTTTGGGTGGGTGGATTTTAATCAGGTTTTAGGGTTTTGGATTTTGGATTTAGGCTTTCTCTCCTCCTGCTCTCTGCTCTGTCTTTTCCCCTCTCCAGAGACAGCTACAGGGGTCAGGATTTGCGCTGGACATCTCGGTATAAACCTGGTGAACACACATATGTACATGCAGAGGTACCTTGACATTTACAAGCATATGGAAGCGCTAAACCGGAACCGTCTACATCGCTATCACAGCTATGCTTTAAGGCACCCCACCTTCACGCTTGATGGACAGAACTCAACATGCCTACGGGACCTAAGATGTGAGAATTATGGTACGACAGCGTGCTTAAGGTCAGGTAGGATTTTGCAGAATCAGCCGCAACCCCAAACCTTAGACCCTGGACCCTATATACCCTGAACCCTGAAACCCTCAACCCCTAAACCCTGAACTCTAAACCCTGAAATCGTAAATCCTAAACCCCAAAGACCCAAACCTACACCTCGAGCCGACACGTAAAACCTAAACTCTGAATATCTCGAATTGGTACTTTCCATGTGTAAAGGGACCCCAATATGGACCCCAAAACACTATGGTCGTTATTCGAGTGACCCCCCAAAAAGGTAAACTCCCATTTACACTTTGAGAAGTCTCCCCATTTTAGTCCTTACAACCCTGGGAAGGAAAGGTCTCTCAACAACAGTATACACAAAACCTTACCCCAACAAATGTAAAGGATCCCTTGCGTCCCTAAACCCTGAACCCCTAAACCCCAAACCCCTGACCCCCAAACTCTTAAACCCTAGACCCCTAAACCCTAAACCCTAAACCCCTAACCCCTAAACCCCTAAACCCCGAAACTTTTTGCCGATCTCCTGGTCGGCGGTGAGCTCGTTGAGCTCCGTGTCCAGGCGCTGAGCCTCAGCGGTCTTGTACTCGATGTCCTTCAAAGGGCTTGGCACTTATCTGGGCATGAATTCTGGGTTTGCCCCAAACCCTAAACCCTAAACCCTGAAACCCCAAACCCCAAAGGTCTTGTACTCTATGTCTTTTTTAGGCTTTAAGGCCTATAGGGTTCTTCAAAGGGCTTGGCAATTATGTGGGCATGAATTGTGGGTTGAAAGTCTAAGGTCTTGTACTCGATGTCCTTCTGGGGATATGCAAGGATTGCATTTACGGGTTTAAGGCCTATAGTGTCCAACCCACCAGAAAATACAAAAACGTCCTACAGTATATGCCCCGAGCCCTAAACCCTAAACCCTGCGCCCGAAGCCGTAAACCCTTTGAAACCTATGCCCTAACCCCCTAAACCACTAAACCCCTAAACCCCTGAAAACCTCAACCCTAAACATCTTGTCAGGTGGAAGCCTTTTATTGGGGATGATATGGTAGCAATGGAAAGGAAAATGGAGGCTGCTATTTAGAGTCTAGGGTTTAGGGATACTACTCCATTGAAGGAGAATCAATTGGAAAACACAATGGACAGTGACCTGGAAACTGCCTTCATAGCGGGTTTTTAGCGATTATGTACAGCATGTTCCCAAGCAATCGGCTACGGCCAGCAAACATATTGCCGGATGTACGAACACGAATGATGCAAGCAAGAGAGGCTGATGAATAACGGGTGGTGTAGGGCTTAGGGTTTAGGGTTTAGTGACTAGTGGAATCCCCTTATAGTCTCCCTTTATACTGCCCATATTCGCTCCCCCACTCCCTTCAGTACCACGGGGCTGACACCTCACTGCTAGAAATGAAGTGTCCAGAAAGGTAAGATGTAGGGAGCGGTTTAACGTTTAGGAATTAGGGGCAGGGCTTAAGACTTAAGGGTCGGTCATGCTGGGGCTTTCGAGTTTGAGGACCCTTGAGGTCCACAAAACTTGCAACCTATCTGGCAACTGTAGCTCAATCTGTTTGATTGGTCCCCTCCCAGGCCCAAAACACGTAAACCTTAAACCGTAAATTCCAAGCCGGTAATCGCAGGATCCAAATCGAGTTACCATTGTTAAACGTCCTTTTACTCAACAAGTTCTGAATAATCTGGACCGGCTTAAACCCTCGGGAGGTCCCTCACAGTTGGGCGTGGTGGAAATCCAAAAAGCAGGGAAGAGTTAGCATAGGGTTTGGGCCTTAAGGGTTTCGGGTTTAGGGTTTGCGGTTTCAAGGCTTTGGGTTTAATTACGTTAGGGTTTAGCTTCACGGCTTTCAAGCATCAATCCTCTTGGAACTTCTTCGCAAGGGCCGTATATGATGTAACTGCACACCCCAGAAACCTCCAAGACCACAATCCTATCTGGCTGCGTTCTGAAACCCTGGACGGGGTCCCTGTTAAGGAACTTAAGTTGCCAGAATATGGGTACCTAGTAAATAATGAGGTTTCCTTGCTAAAGTACCCGTAAGCCCCCGCATATATCCTACATACCCTTATTCTGGCAAGTTAATTCAAATTCCTTAAAAGCAAACCGAAGAAGGCATTCAGTGAACCGCTGGAACAACTCTGCAGCGTGGAGGCCCGGACGTTATGTGAGCTATAATCTAAACTCCTTCAAGGGGGATTATATAGGGTTGAGGGTTCAGGGTTTAGGGTGTGAACTCCTTAAGGGGGGTTGTCTAGGCGATTATATAGGGGAATAGTATCTGAGTTATTAAGGGGGGCATTTAGACTTTTGCTTGCCGGGGAGCCTCTAAAACCACTTGCAAATTTGAAGAATTCGACACTTCATCTTCTCCTCCAAACCCCGCAAACCCTGGCGCCTAAGCCTTAAATCCCAAACCCGAACACCTAAACCCCCCCAAAACCCTAAACGCCTAAAGCCTAAACCCTAACTTGGCGGCAGTCAAGACTACAGACCAAGGATACATGGACCCTTTTAGCCCTGAAAGCCCTGATAGAGTGACCCCAATTACACGTGCCTTCCTTCCCTGTTGAATAACAAGATCCTCACTTAAGCCCGAAACCCTAAGTCAGACGACCCCCAAAACTACAAAAAAAAATTCAGACCCCAACCTTTGAATCTTCAACCCTTAGTAAAAACAAAAACCCTGAATTCCTGAAAAATCCAAGCCTAACCTTGAAACTTCCCAGCGCAAGTCCCTACGTAATATCCTGAGGAGCTCATAACCTAAACGTGCGTCCTTCTCCTTCTGGGTCTTCTCCAGCTTCATGTCCTGCACGTCCTCACAAGTTTTTGGGCTCATTGGGGTTTAGGGCTTCGCGTTTGTAGGGTTTAGGGTTTGTAGGGTTTGTAAGGTTTGTGGAGTGTGTGGGGTGTGCAGGGTGGTTGGGCCAAACCCTCAGCTTTTAGCCAATGTGGCAAACCCGTAACCCACAGCCCCAGGATCATCCCTCAACCCTTCCAAAGCCACACGGTTTAGGGTTTAGGGTTTAGGGAAACTGCCCCCCAAAAAACCCTCCTTATCCCCTCCGCTTTTTTGCAAACAGACCTTTGCCCACCCCCTACGACCCTAAACCCTACATCCTAACAACGCAAATCTCTAAGCCCAAAAACCCTGAAGTCGTATTCTTAGAGCATAAGCCGAGTACACCGCCCAGGACTATCGAAACGACCTAATAGGTAGAAAGCATATGTTAAATAGGGACATAGGGTTCGAAGCATATCTGGTGACTGCACCCACGCTCCACAAAGGCCTTTTGCAAGACATGTTAAGCAACTGGGATGCACATGGCAAAAAAAAAACATGAAGCCTCAAATACGTGAACTCTGAAGCCCCAAAGCCACGAACCTCGAATCCCTAAACCCTGCACCCCTGGACCTTATGACATCTCCACAGCCCTAAGCTCCTAAATATCTTACTGGGTGAAGGGTCTAGGGGCAGTTAGCAGTTAGACGCTTAATGTAAACGCCAAATAATATTTAATCCCGGCCTAATCCCCTAAAAAACTCCTACAACCCCTTTGGAGGAAACCCGTTATGGTAGCTTTCTCTCTTCTCCCCCGCAACGGTCCCGCTCATAGTTAGTCTGAGCGGTCTTCTCTGCTGCGCGCATCTGGGAGAGGCTCATTGCCTTAGCTTGAGGGTTTAGGGCTTCGGGCTTACTCGCAGTAATACTGAACTAGTAATAACACCAATAGTAACGATACGAACAGAAATAGCCATACAATTTTCAGAATGAAAATAGTTGTATAATACTACTGCGAATAGTACTAGTATTTGCTTGTTATTATTGCTGTTGTTGCTGTTATTCCCCGGTAATAACCCTAAACCCTACACCCTTGAACCCTAAACCCTTAAACCCTAAAAACCTTAAACCATGAACCTTTAAACCTGTAAACCCTTAACCCTAAACCCTTAACCCTCAACCCTTAAACCCTCAAACCCTTAAACCCTAAACCGCTCCCATGAAGCCTTCTGAGTCCCCGGCCATGTCAGCCTCGACATCCTCCAGGCGGCCTTTGCTCGAACTTTCAAGGGCCAACTAGGGTTTAAGGGTTTAGGGTTTAAGGTTTAGGGTTTGAGAGTTTAGGGTTTACGGGTTCAAGGTTTAAGGTTTAGGGTTTAAGGGTTTAGGGGTTTAGGGTTTAAGCTTTAAGGTTTAGGGTTTAAGGGTTTAGGGGTTTAGGGTTTATGGGTTTGTGGATTTAAGGCTTTAAGGGTTCAGGGTTTAAGGGTTAAGGCTTTAGGGCTTAAAAAGCCCTTAGGGTTTAGGATTTAGCCCTAATCCCTATGTAGTAATCTCCCTAAATGGGGGCGCAATATAGACTTCAATATACTGTTGTCCTCATTTTAGGTACCGCGGAAAAAGCAAAGGCAACCCTAATTCTGGGACCCCACCCGCCCCCCATGCGCGAAAGCAGTGCCAGGGGAAGGGGGTTCGGTGGTGTTTTACAAGGTTTCAGGGGAGCGTTAGGAATGTAAAGGAGCTTGTGCAAGCAGTCCTTCTGCAAACCATCTGGGATTGAGTTTCGGGGCTTTCGGGGTTTAGGGGTTTAGGAGTTTAGGCCTTAGCATGTAAGGATTATAGGATGCCAGGATGGTTTACTGGAATTTCCTTGGGGCGCCAAGGCTTGCTAACAGGGAAGTATGCATAAACCCTCAGAATTTCCTGGTTTGGTGGTCGGGCTTCGACTGTTTGCTTCAAATTACTGAACTGCGTGTTCCGGGCTTAGGGTTTAGAATTTGGGCGTTGGGGGCTCACAGCTAAAGGCCTGCGTTTCAGAAATTCGGAATGAAGGCATAGGCCTTCGGCACTAAGGTCCACTTCTGAAATGACAAGTTTGTGTTCTGAACCTTGGCATCCTCATAATATGGGTGATTGTTTAGATCTTCTGCCTGGAAGTCCATGCGTATTTAGAACTACCCAGTTGTAAGTCCATCTAAAGCTCTTGATATGGTGACAAACACCATGAAGAGTAGGCCTGCAGGCGGACCCCCTTTAAAAATCTTGTCTTCATTTCAAGCCCGCGCAAGATGCTTGGGGAATTTGAGGATCTGGAAACTTGGCATGCAACCTTCGGGCCAGTGTGCAGCCCTTGTGGTTTAGGGTTTAGGGTTTAGGGTTTAGGGTTTCGGGGAGGAAGAAATGGAAAAGAAAATCCAATGATCCCTCACACTGCTTCACAAAAAGGCCTAGCAAACGCCCAACATGCAAAGGCTGTTCAACCTCAAGGCCTCAACCCCGTAATCCCTTCAACACCAAAAGACCATTTGCAATTTACTGGACAGACCTTACTAGACAAATCACCTTGAACCCTACACCTCGGAACCCTTCACCTGAAACGCAGAATAGCTGAAACTGTCCAAGAAGCCGATAACACCACCAGCAGCTCCCTTGCGCTCTCCGCTGGTCACCTATGGAAAACCCACGGTAAGCAGGGCTTGGGGACCAAGGCCTAGGGTGTTTAGGAAGGGTCCGAACCCCGAAGCCCTTCAGTCCATACAGGCTAAGGAAAGAAGTGGAAATTTCTGAAACAGTTCCTGGAAACCGAAGGTGCTGTCAGGGTCTTCTTCTCTGTGAGGAGTTGCTGGGGGATATCCGTGCTACATCAGGCAAGACCAATTCGTCGGATTTGAGGAGTTGGGTTCCAGGTTCCGGATATGCTGGGGCGTCAGCCAAACACAAACGTGAGCGCCGGCCTCAATCAAGTAAAGCATGTTGCTGGAGTAGCTCGAAGCTCTATGGGCAGTGTTAAGTATGACCATCAGTATCCCACTCTAGCGAGTAGACCCACTAGTATAATGGAACATAATATATATGTTGATGCGAAGCGGGAGACCATGTTAATTTGGCGCACTTCCCCCAAAACTCATGTAGAAGAGCTCCAGACAGGTAACTGCTCCTATTAATTCCATATTAAGGAGCCATTACTATAGGGGGGATTGACCATATACGTATATGTATATATATATATGGTTATATATGGATAGATGAACATACAAGTTTCAAATAGGGTTCTTGTAGATTTGGAGCCCCTTCAAGGGGTTGTGCACGGATCATGTAAAGGGTATATAGGAATGTATAGGGCTTAGGGTTCAAGGGATATACACACCCCAAACTAGCATGGAAACTGAAAAGGGCCCCTATAAAGACTACTGTGCCTTTTTAAAAGGGGGCTATCAAGGGTTACATGTCGAGCTCGGGCGAGGGTAATCCGAAAGCCTAAGCCGTGTGGGCAGGTAAGGTAGGCAAGTACACGTAGTTTCGTCTCTTGGCCTTAGGAATCTGGGTAGATTCCTTACTTGATGGTAGCTTCGTAATCGCAGGTTCAGAAATGTGGCTTTCTGACTTGTACTCAGTGGCTCATGGGGTTTCGGAAGTAGCATAAAGAGAGATATAAGCAGACTGGCCCCAATTAGGGGACTTGCTCATTTGATTGTAATCATAATCCGCCTACTGTTAAGGGCTTTAGCCCAAACCCCTAACCCTAAACCCCAAAACCTAAGCCCCCAGATGCTTAACCCTGAGCCCCTAAACCCTAAACCTCAAACGTGTGGGATCTAGGGTCCCTGAGCCTTCAAGCAGTTAAGGCTGCCAGAAGACAATTGTGAAAACACGGTTTAGGGTGTAGAGGGTTTTGGGTTTGGGGTGACGGGCGGGTACAATAAACATTTCGAGTTGGGAAATAAGTAATACATGGGGTTGTAGGTCCCTAAGTTGTGGCTATACGTCTGCTTAAAACCATTTGTATAGCCTTCTTGCTAAGTCCGCGGAGCTTCGAAGTCCACCCCAAACTGACATGGAGCCCCTTGAGACGGTGGTGCCCTTTTGGGGTTCCTAAACCCTAAACCCTAAACCCTAGGGCTCGGAATGGCTAGACGAAACCCAAGGATGCAACTCCAAGCCCTAAACGCTAAACTCAAGGGGCTTAGGCTTTGGGTTTAGGGTTTAGGGTTTAGGGTTTAGGCTTTGGGTTTAGGGTTTAGGGTTTAGGGTTTAGGCTTTGGGTTTAGGGTTTAGGGTTTAGGGTTTAGGGAAGTAACTCCAAGCCCTAAACGTTAAACTCAAGGTTCACTTCTTGGAGCAATAGTCTCTTGTGGTACCCAGTACTGGGTGGGGGATTGACCCAACGTGTGTACATATGTATATATATATACATAGATATATAAATATATATGTATATATTTATATATTCTCTATAAACCAGTACCTGCCTGGACGCCGGAGTTCTTGTAGAAGTCGCGCAGGCTCTTCAAGGCCGTCTGGGCATCACAGCGTTGACCCGCAGCCCCAAACCCTGAACCCTAAACCCCAAACCCTACACTCTAAACCCTAAACTATAAACCCTAAACCCTAAACCCTAAACCCTATGCCCTAAACCTTAAGCTCGAAAGCCTAAACTCTAAACCTGAAGCGCTAAACCCTATACCTTAAGCCCTAAACCCTCAGACCCGTAGGGTTCAGGGTCCCTGCTAGGTGCCTTTGAAGGGAATACCTACCTTGGATGAAGGGCATTGCAGCACCCTATTTAGGGTTTAGGGCATATGAGTTATACATCCTACTGGGGAGGTTTGACAGGGAATACGGGCACATATTGCATAGGGATTATGTAGGGATTCTATTCCAATATTCCCTACTAAACCCCAGTAAGACACATTAGGACCCAAGGAATCACAATGTTATGGTGGTCCTGAATGTTAGGCCTAAATACTAGCACCATATTCCTACGAGCTATGGTCTAAAGTCATTGTACCCCCCCAAATAAATTTTGTAATGCTCCCCTCTATAATGCCCTATATAACCCTCTGTATGGAGTTTGGATTATGGCTCATTTTCAACTGGAATCCAAAATCCAAATACGAACACCCTGAACCCCAAACCCTCAATAGTCTAATATGGCAATTTTCCACTATTTCAATTCCCGAATTGAGTGACATTGAGCTAAGGACCCTATGCACGCAAGGACAGGCCTTGAATGGCTTAGGTCTTAAGGCTTAAGCCACCCTTAAAGCGCCATGGTAAACCAACAAAAGGCCAGACCGTGGCCATCAGCTGGCTACAAGATTCTTAAGGTGGGTGCTACAAAGTTGGACCAGTTGGAGCTACTTACATTCCGATTGAACCGCTTCCCCCGTAACCAACCCTAATACCCCAAGACTTAAACTCAAAAACCCAAACCCTAAACAAAAAAAAACTACACTCTAAACCCAACCCTCCAACTATCCCACTAGATAACATAAAACCAACCCTAAGCCCTAGCTCCCAAGAAAAGAAACCGCCGCCCTTACCTTAGGGTTTAGGGTTTAGGGTTTAGGATTCTAGAGGGCATGCCCCTTCAATGTAACACCAGCTTGGCTGTCCTCAACCAGAAAGTCATACCAAACCCCAGAAAGAACTACCTGGGCCCAGGAAGGGCCTTAAAAGCTAGGCAGTCCGTAACAACCCAACAAACCCTAAACCCTAAACCCCTAAACCCCTAAACCCTAAACCCTAAACTCCAAAACCCTAAACCCCAAACCCAAAACTCCAAAACCCCTAAACCCCAAACCCCTTAAAAGCTGGAGCCCTGCCCATAACGCACCTTGACGCCCTCCATGCCCGTCACCGTCTCGGGCTCCTTCTGAGCGAAGATGCCCTTCTCCTGGCTATATGGGGATTACGGAGGGTTTACGGTTTTAGGTTTCAGGGTTTAGGGTTTAGGGTTTAGGGTTTAAACCCGCCATAGTCTAAACTCCTAAAAGGGGGGATATATAGGGAATTATATAGGGGACTACTATAGGGGATATTGAGGAGGATACTAGGAGTTTAGACTATAGCTCATATGGGGATTACGGAGGGTTTAGGGTTTTAGGGTTCAGGGTTTAGGGTTTAAGGTTTCCCAAAATTAGGGGTACCTTTAAAGGGGGTTAAGGGGATATATAAGCTTAGATATAACTGGGGGGTCCCAATAAAAAGGATTATAGTATATTGGGGTCTCCCTAGTTTAGGAAACTACCATATAGGGATTACGGAGGGGAATTTGGGGACATATAGGATGTGAGTTTACATTCTGGTGTGGATTCGGGGTTAGGGCGTAGGGAGCAGTATCTAAGGCTTAGGGTTCTGGATGTTGCGTTCTCCGTTCAAGGCAGGGAACCGCAGCTTGCCTCTTGTCAGCAGGAGATAGGTTCCCCTAAACCCTAAACCCTAAACCCTGTTATAAGGCATATACTAAGTATACGGGAACTCTCGGATTGAGGGATTGAGGGTTGAGGGGTCGCTGAGTCCCATCAACAAAGGACCGGACACCCAATTCATTCAAAATTGCTGTTAGTACCAGGACAGGACCACCACTGTATAACTATAACGGTCACTATTGTTATCACTTTTATTACTATCACCTAACATGTGCTAGTTCTTTGGTTGGTACCTTGATTACTGCGGTTATTTATTGTTATGACTAAACTAATACTAATGCCTCTATTCTATGACTACCGTTCTTGATATGAATGCCTTTACTACCATTACTTCTCTTCTTCCTACTGCCATGATGACCATGATAGTTACGAACCTTCGAACCATCAACGGTACATCCTCAAGCCCTCAGTGCCTATACCAAACAGTCTCTCAGATCTTCAACCTTCAAACTCTAGAATCCTGATGGCTCAGGTGTAGGGATTTAGGGGTTTAGGGTTTAGTGGGCTTAGGGGTATAGGGGCTTAGAGTTTAGGGCTTCAACCTGAAACACACACACAAACAAACACTGACCCCAGAAGCTTTGTCCTCTTGGCGGAGAGCAGTCATGTTGGCCTGACAGCCACACTGTAACAAATTTTGGGGCTTCATTTAGGGTTTAGGGTTTAGGGGTATGATTGGGATAGCTGGGTTCGGTGCATTTTCCTGCCTTCTCAGTTCCCTGGCCCAAAACATTGTAGGGTTATACATATATCCCAACAAACTGAAGGAGGTCCCTACTCAGCTACAGGGACGTCTCACGACTTGCATGATAAGAAAAAGGCAAGGGGCGTAGGAAGTAGATGAAGACGTTTAGCTTCTCTGAAAACCGTTAAACCCTAAATCCTGAATAATCATAGGGCTTCATAAACGAATTTGTAAAGCACTCTAAACCCTAAACCCTGAACCCTTAACCCTGAACCCTTAACTCCTCAAAGCCCTGAGCACACAAGCCTCGGAGCTTCAGAACTAAACTGGTTGACGATTAACTTCTGCAGGACACATGAGCAATAGTCTAACTAAACCCTAACTACAACCCTACACCCTAAACCCCAAATCCCTCGATTCCCCCAAACCCTAACTACAACCCTAAACCATAAACCCCCAAATCCCCTAAACCCGTACACCTTAATCTGCAAACCTAAGCCCCAAATCTTAAATCCCCTAAAACCCTAAACCCCAAATCCTAAGTCCCCTAAAACCCCGACACCGTTAACCCTACACCCTGCACCCTTAACCTTAGACCCTAAACCCTAAACCCTAAGCCCTTAACCCTACACCCTTGACAACCTCCCGCCTGGGTTTCCGCCAGAGTTGTCAACTCAGCCTTGATTGCGACGGCCTCACCAGTTAGGATTTCAGGTTTTAGGGTTTAGGATTCAGGGTCTAGGGTTCAGGGTTTAGGATTTAGGGTTCAGGGTTTAGGGTTTAGGGTTGGCCTTTGCATAGCAACTAAGGTTTCCTTCTTCGTTGGGTAAGGTTTACAGGTCTGAAGCCTAAAGGTTTGGAGTTGCTCCTGGGCTTGGGTTCAGGGTTTAGGGTTTAGGGAAATCGGAGAGTAAGCTTTAGCGTGTGCAGTTGGGTGACAGTAAGGCGAATATGGTAGCAGGCTTGTTTTAATCAGGTCTTTGCTCTGTACTGCCAAGGATTCCTTTTAACATAATGAGAGCTCTAGTCTAAACCCCTAGTATCCCCCCCAAGAACCCCTATAATAATTCCTTATATAATCCACCATAGAACTCTCTTTAACGAGTTTAGACTCCAGCTCATACCAAGAAACCCATATCCCAAAAAGCACGCGCACACCCCCTCTAGTTCCCCTTATTTAAGCTTAATTCAGCCTAATTATCATTAGATAGCCTTAACTAAAGGGGGAACCTACCCGGAGGGTCGTGGGGACTTAGTAAGTAGGTTAAAATCCCCGATAAAACACATAATGACCCCAATTATCCCCCCATTCACCTACTTACTAAGTCCCTATGACCCTCCAAGTAGGGGGTAGTATAGAGAGGGGTAGTAAGGGAACCCATGGTGAACCTGGCCCCTGCGTCCTTTGAAGGAACTTTGGAAGTGGCCCTGCTCCACCTAAAAAAGTGGAGGTTCAGCGTTTGAGGATTTGGGGGTCTCGGGTTTAGGGTGTAGGGTTCAGAAACAGACATCATCTTCTGAGAGATCTCACCCCCCCTAGCACACAATGGAAAGGGAGACCCCTTGAGAACCGGCGTCGCGCGCAGTGAACCTATCTTGCGAATCAGATGGACATAATAATGAACCCCTGGAACCTGTCATAGTCAATATGCGCAAGACAACATTATCTTGCCAACAGACTCCATGAAATCCGAACCTAGAAATCTCAACCTCAAGCCTTGTTCCCTACAACCTCAACCCTAAGTCCTAAACTCTGTACCCCAAAAAAACCGTCTAGGCTCCAACCTGCATTTCATGTTCCATTGCGTCGTCAACCTAAACACGACACCCGCAGCCCTAAACCAACCCCAAACTCTAAGCCAACCCTAAACCAACCCCAAGCCCTAAACCCTACGCCCTACGCTCTAAGCCAACCCTAAACCTCAAAACCCCTGACACGTCAGTTTCCCAAAATAGCGGGACTCTTATATAGACCCCGATCTACTAGAGAACTGGAGTCCTTATCATAGAGATCCCCGAAAAAGTACCCCTAATTTGGGAAACCCCTGAAACCTAAACCCTAAACCCTAAGCCCTAAACCTAAACCCTAAACCCTAAACCCTAAACCCTTGAAACCTTGGCACCTGCTTCTTCAACGTGGCGGACTTGGATGCTGCAGCATC
>CAJNIZ010007335.1:5709-26757 GCA_905231905.1 Symbiodinium pilosum
ATACTGCTCACGAAAACTGTAAAATAAAAAATGAAAACTCTGCACGGAAAAATCTTGTAGTGTTTGCGCCAATCTGCTAAACAAAAATTTCATGCACTGATTCGGATTCAAGCGGCCCCAGATTCGTCAACGTAGCTCCGCGCTACCATGAAGAAATATATGGAAGATAACTACACTAAGGGCCTACACTACTAACAAGAACCCTGAGCAACTCTTTGACACTACAAGGCTGCGTGGTACACTTCTCGATTTGTTCGATTTGTGCGTGTCATCCAAGAACGTGTTGACCTGGGCTGCAGGGGCCATGCTAATCTTCTCTGGGTCGTTGCATTCCGACACTAAACCTTATAAACCCTAAACCTTATAAACCCTAAACCCTAAGCCCCCCTAAACCCTAAACCCTAAACCAAACCCTAAACCCTAAGACCCTAAAAACCCTAAACCCTAAACCCGAAAAACCCTAAACCCTAAACCCTACCTAACCCTACCCTTAAACGCTATACCCTAAAACCCTAAACCCTAAATTCTAAACCCTCCCTGAACCCTAACCCCTAAAACCCTAAACCCTAAAACCGTGTGGCCCTAAACCCTTAAACCCTTTAACCCTAAATAAGCCCTAACTAACCCTCCAGTTAAACCCGAATTTAAGGTTTAGTTACATGTTGACTTAAACCGGATTTATAAAACCTTAAATACCCGAAACCCCTATCCCCCATAAACAAGCACCACACTCACCACCACCGCAACATGCACGACGACATGCAACGCGACCACGGAACAGCACCACCACCACATAACACCACAGCACCACATCAAACCACATAACACCACATAACACCACATAGCAACACATAACCCCAACTAACACTAACTAACTAGCTAGCTAGCTAACTAACTAGCAACACCAACCAACACCAACCAACAACAACACCACCACATCCACCACATCCACCGCATCCATCACATCCACCACATACACCACATACACCACGTACACCACATACACCACATATACCACATACACAACATACACCACATACACCACCACCAACCACCAACCACCACCAACCACCACCACCACCCGCCACCACCACCACCACCACCACCACCACCACCACCATCACCTACGCCACCATCACCTACACCACATACACCACATACACCACATCCACCACATACACCACCACCACCACATCCACCACATCCACGACATCCACCACATCCACCACACCCACCACACCCACCACCCCCACCACCGCCGCCACCGCCACCACGGCCACCGCCACCGCCAACCCCACCACCCCCACCACCAGCAGCAGCAGCAGCAGCAGCAGCAGCAGCACCACTCCTACTCCTGTCAGGCCATCAGTGAACCCGGGCCTTCTCTTCTTCCTTCTTCTCCTGCTTGACCTGCCGCAGCACAATGCAACATGAGCCTTGGAAAGCCTTGCCATCCGTACAGCTAAGACAAGAATCAGAAACATCACCAAATAACGAACCAACCAAGGTCAAGGTAAGCACGAAGACAATGGAAGTTGACCAACCCCTTAAAGTCACAGGGACTCGACTGCGGCTATGTAGCTAGGATCCCTCCTAACCCTCAGTTCCATTACACTTCTCATAGGAAACCCCAAAACCCAATCTGCAGACTACCTTGCACAATGCTGTTCCTTCGCGTCTCAGATTCTAAACTTAAAGCCCAAACACCAATGAAACCCTTGACCCAAAACCCTACAATACCCCTTAGGTAGATAGAATATGGGGTGTATGGGGATCTTATTTCAATATACCCCAAGCCACATTCTATCTACTTAAGGGGGACTACAAACTCTACACTCCAGACCGTGGGGTTCTGGCCTTCGCATCGAGCTCTTCTTTTTTGATGGTGCCGTCCTCAACCATGGAGCACTCGAAAGGGAGGTTGAGGACTTGGTCCGTTCCCGCTACTACGTGGCACTTAGGACCCCTACTAAGGGTTAACCCTTATTTACCTACAATAAGAATATAAGGGAATCCCAAAGGGTTAAGGGTCTAAGGTCCAAGCTAAGTCCCAAGGTGGCTAATAATCCATTTTCCCCCCGCGGTGTATCATGGTACTGTAGTTGGGGGCATGTAAACCCTAAACCCTAAACCCAAACCATAAACCCTGTACCATTAGGGGCTGGGGGGTTCATGTCTAGGGGAGGGAGCAGTGAAGTTTGACATCTAGCGTGGCTTGTTCAGCTCCATAGTGACAGTGGAGGCTACAAGGGTATAGCCCTGTATTTCAACCTGGTTTAAGGGGACAAGACCCGGGACGTAAGCAGCTTCCGCATCATATTCAGATAGGATTTGCCGAGCTGTTGCTTGAAATGTTTGAAGGCTTCCCTGGTCGGCTGTACGCAGAGTACATATAAGCAGCAGTTACCACCGCCATCACCACAATCCAACAAAGGGATCGACGGCACATGCACCCCTTAAGCTCTAAACCCTACACCCCAACATCGCTCAACCTCTAAACACAAAACCCTACAAACCTCTACACCCTGAACCTCTAAACCTAGACTCCTTGACCCAAAACCTAGACCCCTTGACCCAAAACCTAGACCCCTAAACCTTAAGCCTCTGAACCATAAGGCCCTAGACCCCAAAGGAATGCTCTGGCCTCAATCTTCACCGTACCCTGCATGAAGCTGGCTGGGTCAGCCATGACCTGCACATCCCGATGGACTTTCATGATTGGAGAGTTTAGGGTTTAGGGCCTAGGGAATCATGATCAGGATTATTGTTATTGTCATGATTACCGTAGTGGTTGTTAATTAGAAGAATTATAACTATAACTCTTATTCGCGCTGTTCACTATCATGATTAGCAACATCGCTACTTTTACTTTCAAGTACAGTAAAAGTATTCCATTCATGTGTTTAACTCTTCATTGAACTATTGCCAATTTCTATCGAACTGTTATTGTTCAACCCCAAACCCTGAACCCTAACACTAAACTGGAAACCCTAAATCCTAAACCCCAAACCCTACACCCTATGCCCCAAACCCTACACCCCAAACCTTAACTTGGAACCTGGTGCCCCTTTTTGAAGGGTTTAGAGTTTAGATTTGGCTATATGGGGATGTATAAACTTTCAAATAATTGCGGGGTTCCTTAAGGCAGGAGTTCCTAAAAAAATCCCTCTTGATATCTCTAGGGTTGAGGGTTTAGGATTAAAGCCTAAAATCATAGTCCCTCTATTCACTCCTGTACAACCCTTTAAGCACACGTCACTGTGCAGGAGGTTGGGGATTTCGTGTATTTGAAACTCATATAGGGATGTATATAGGGATGCACTGTGCTGCAGCTACTATGGTTTGAAATTAGGAGCCTCCTCTAAGTCGCATAATTCCTACCCGAAATTCGCACACCAAAGCCTGCCCAAAAGCTGCTAATAAGCAGACGCGAAGCCCTAAACCCTAAACCAATACAATCTAAGTCCCAATGCCTTAAGATTACAATCCTGAACCCGATATCCTAAGACCCTCAAATGTCACAGCCAAAACATCCTACAGACTGAAATTCTCAAGCCCTGAAACCCCTCAAACTCAGAAATCCCTGAACCCTGCAATCTGAACCCAACAGTCTAAGACTTGATGACCTCGAAGCCCTCAACACACCTGAAACCTGAAACTAAGCGCGCCGCACCTCGAAAATCCCAACACCTAAGACCTCTACGAACCTAAAACAGTAAAGCCTGTAAAAAGCTTTACAGCATGCACCCTACACCACCCTTAACGCAAAACCGCTTAAACTCCCTAAAGCCCCAAGCCCCCGAACCCTAAACTACCCTGAAACCCTGAACCCTAAACTACCCTTAACTTAGCCTCAACCCTAAACCACTCTAAACCGCTAACCTCTTAACCCCTAAACTCTTCGACCCCTACAAACCCTTAACCCTTAAACCCCTTCAAACCCTTAACCCTTAAACCCCTAACCCCCAAATTACCCTGAATCCCAGTGCCTCGTCGCCATCTTCGGGCCTCTCTGTCTTTACCTGCAAGGACTGGGTTGAAGGGACTTTACTGGGAACCCCAAACAGGGAATCCCAAGAATATAGCAGGAATATGTAGGAATATATATATATATATAGATATACATATATATGAATATATAGGAATATGTAACAATAAAACAGGAATATACCTACCAGGGTCCTTATATTCCATTATATTCCTATTTTATTCTTGGGGTTCCCTGTTTGGGTTCCCAATAAAGTCCCTTTATGGGTGACGTAAGGTTATTCGCATGCTATCCCATAAAGGTTCAGGATTTAGGGTTTAGGGTATAGGGCTTGAGGTTAAACGCTTAAAGGTTTGTGCTTCTGGGCTGTCATCTCCAGATTTAGAATCTTCGGGCTTTGCGAAAGTGCATGTAGAGGTGTAAGGCCCTCTAATGCTCACACCTGCGTATGCAACTCTGTTCTACGTGCTGAAAAAAGAGTTGGGAAGTGGATCCCCATAATAATTCTAGATCAACCCGTTGACAATCATCCTTTACAATCCCTATTTCCTGTCACACTCCCCCTTATGCACCAGTCAGTCTAAAATCTGCAGAAAACTTGTCTTAGCCCTTGAGCATTCGCTGCATTTACCACTGCCAAGTTCCGTTGCACAGTCCCGTTTAGGTTCCTCAGAGAGTGATTCGCATAATGTAGACCCATGATTAATAAACATAAGCCCGCCCCTCTTAAGGGCCAAAATTTTAGGATCCCTATTATGATCCCTTTTGAGGGGCGGGGGTTTGTTAATCAGGGGTCTGGGGTAGGGGAGTGGTATGTAGGGGTGCACCAAAAAAACCTAAACCCTGAACCCTAAACCATAAGGACCCTAGGATTCTGTTGAGTTCGCTTGTGCAGTGATGCATGCATGCGGTTTGTGTCAAGCCTGGAAGCTTGAGCTAGTGAGTGTAGTGCAGAGCACACAGTTACAGCTAGCAGGTATCGGCATCTCAGGCACTTTCTGCGGAAAAGTTTCTTGCTTGGACTGCTTGCGCATGGCTGTGCTCGGTGCCTAAGCCTAGCATCTAGAGAAAGATGCAAGAGCAGGTTAGGAGCCCAAGCGCTCGCGCTTCAAGGCTTCGTGCTGAGGTTATGGAAGGAGAAGAGGGCGGACCCTCTTATGGCTCCATGGACTCAGGACCAACTCAAGCTGCACTGGGATCGCAAGCTGTGTTAGTCAATGGTGTTGTTTCTGGTGAAGGGCAGTCAGGAGCTGCTTTGGATACGACAACCGGACCTGTGGAGAGCGACGCACGACGCGCGCACGATACAAACAATGTAACACAGCACGCACCCACGCAACCTAACACCTTGCAGCCTCCAGCACAGCAAGCATATGCCGCAGCCGCTTCAGCAGCTGGAACCTTCTCTCCTCTTGTAGGTCAAGTTCATCAGCGGATGACAGTGGGTGAAGTAGCCTTTTCGCCACCAGAAGAGCTTCAGGGCTATGAGGGGGAACGGCTTCAGCAGCCTCCAGTGTGGATCATGCGTTTGGGAGAGTTTCTTCAGCGAAGGGTAACCCAAGCTGGAGCTATGATGACTCCGCTACTTGAAGCACGAAATCCCAGATCCTCAAACCCCTCAAGATCTCCTTTGCCACAGCCGCCAAGGAGCTGGTCTGGAAGTCAACCTCCTGGACTCTTCACTCCAGAGGCGGAAAGGGTAATGCAGCAGTGGGCTAATCAAGCTCCTCTACTACACGGAACGCAGCAACAGCAAGGGAGTGATTCGTCCACTGGATCTTTGACAAGAGAGCAGGTTCTTCATGAAGTGCAGCGGCAAGTTGCAAGAGAAATGCAGGTGTTTAGCCATCAGCAAAGCCTTCTTGAAGCAGAAAACCAGAGACTTAGAATGGAGTTGGAGCGCGCGACTCAAGACCGCCGTGCTCAGGTGATGGATCTTCGTGAAGGGCAAGGGCAAGGCAATCTAGGTGGGTCCCAGGGAAACGTTGCTTTGACATCTGTAGAGGGACGTGGCGACAATCCTCCTGGACTTTGCCCCCAAACCCCTAGGCGCCTAGGGGATCCTCCCGGAAGACAACCTGATCAGAGAGAGCGCGGATATGATCCTTTGCCTGGAGTAGGAAGCTCTGAGGGCGGGCAACGGGGTCCTGGTCTTGTACATCAGCTAGGACAGGCTCCTAGAGATGCTCCTCGAGAAAGTCTACCTAGCCCTCTCCTATTTGCAGAAAATCCACTTGGGGTTCATGAAGGGCAAGGCGCTCGGCCCCCTTTTGAGTCCAGGACAGTGGGCGGTGGAGCGGGCGGTGGACAAGACTCGCAGGGAGCAAATCCCAAGGATCAGGGGACGGCCAGTCCGCACCAAGGTGGAGGCGTTCGCTCTACAGATCCCTTGGGACTTCTTGTTCAAGGAATGGCACAGCTTCAGAGTGTGGTTTCCGAGTCTTTGATGTCAAAGGCCAAGGAACCTGAAGTTGTGAAGCCTGGCATTTCTGAGTTGCCCAGGCTCCCGGAGTTATCAGAGAACTCTGCTATAGATGTGGGGGATTGGCTCCATGGCCTCCAGAAGCAAATGGGCGACCTGTCAAATGGCAGTGGACTGTGGTGGAAGGCGGTGATGTCTTCTTTGTCAGCGTACTACGAAGCGTATGCTAGGGCGTCCCACGTGGGGAAGCTGTCTTTGAAGCCCGAAGATTATGAGGTTGTGGAGTTGAAAGACCCCAAGTGGTCGCGGGTGGACAAGAGAGCAGCTTCGATGTTGCTTTTGAGTGTCCCGTCAAGTGTGCGTGAAGAACGTCTTGCTTCCAGGCTCAGCGGCACTTTGGCCATTTTGGCACGTGTGGTGGTTTTGTACCGCCCTGGATCTGTGGTGGAAAGACAGCAGGTCCTGACCTCTTTGGAGAGCCCGCCGCAGGCTGGCAGTGCAGCAGATGCTGTAGTTTCCTTGAGGCGATGGTCGAGGTGGATGTCAAGAGCAACGGACTTAGGCATCCAGAAGCCGGACCCTAGTGTCCTCTTGCGTGGCTTGGACTCAATGTGCAAGAAGCCGCTTCAGGAGCAGCCGGAGATCTCCTTCCGCATCAGCATGCTCCGTTACAATCTTGAAGTTGATGCGCGGCCCACGGAGAAGGGTGTGAGGGACTTGCACCAGGCTTTGGTCTCGGAGTTTGAGCAAGTAGCCTATAGGGGATCAACAGCCAGTAGTTCGCAGGTCCCCTTTGTGAAGGCTGTGACTACGACTCCAGCACCACCTCCGGCAAAGGCATCTTCGGATACGGGATCTCCACGCAGCAATCTAAGGCAAAGGGGAAGGGAGCCACGCCGCGCAGGTACTACCTGTCAGATCAAGGGTGCTCAAAGGGCAAGGCCTGTACATGGTCACACAACTTTACTCGCAAGGAGAAGCAGGGTAGATGTTGGGAGTGTGGAAGTCCCCAGCACCAGCAGAACTCGTGCCCTGTGAGATCTGAGGGGAGTCCAGTGGGCAAGGCGAAGGCTGCTTCAAAGGCTTTACCTTCCGCGCCACCGGCATCTTCTGGAAGTGGGGGTCAGATGTCTACTTCGACTCCTTCGGCGCAGCCTATGGCAAGCTCCCCAGCTATCACCCTCCAGGCTGCTACGACTTCGCAAGTGGGAGGAGGGAGCACAGGCGGTTCCTCTCAGATTCCAGATGCGCAGGTCAAGCAGCTGCTTCAGGAGGCCAACGCAATGCTCAAGGAGATGAAGCAGCTGAAGATGTTGTCTCTTTCGTCTACAGCTGTTGAAAACATGGCTGTTGGGCATGGCTGCAATCCTCAAGATGGAAGGACAGGCTTGCTGGACTCTGGAGCTTCCCATCCGTTCCGAGTAGCGTCACAGGAGGAGATTGAGATGGCCAAGCGTGTTCGAGTTCAGCTAGCAGATGGCGGAGAAGTGGTGTTGGCCCAGAACCGGGGAGGAACTCCCTTGGCAGCAGCGCCCAAGGAGGGGGACTCGGCAACTCCTATAGTTCCACTAGGGGCTCTCGTTCAAGATCTTGGATGTGATGTTTCTTGGACCAGAAAGCGAGGGCTTGAAATCCGGCATCCAGAACACGGCGTGATCAAGCCTAAGGTTGTGGGTCCCTGTCCTGTTGTTGGCGAGGCCTGTGCCTTGGACCTCATTAAGGAGCTTGAGGACTTGAAGCTTGTGCTTGAAGCTTATGGACCTTCAGGCAAACACCGCGACTACCGCCATGGCAATTTGGACATGGGATCAAGAAAAGGAGTGGTCACAGCACTTGGACTCTTTCCTCACCTCAGGACGGAGGGCCTCTCAGCTACAGGCTTTGTCTGCTCAGGATTCTCCGTTTAGGTGGGGAAGCCATATGGATAAGGCAGCGTTGGCGGAGGGAGTTGAGCTGTCGCAAAGAGCTGGCTGGGACTACCTGAAGGCCTTCCCCATATCCCGACAAAAGCGGAAGAGGATGTTGGCCTCTGAATGGGCGGCGCACTTGTACTCAGGACAAGGCAAGGGCGCGGATCCGATCCTCAAGGAGCTTGAAGCCAACGTTGTTCTTGTGGAGATTGACATCACTAAGTCTTTGTCCTTTGATCTTACCAAGATGAGTGGTGTGTATAGGGGCTTGTTGTGGGGAGCTGCTATGGGGAAGATCGCCGGCATCTTTGGTGCCCCACCGTGTCGAGGAGAGCGTGATGCGCAGCTCATCCTGAAGCAGAAGTGGTTGTCCATGGTGGCCAAGGCCGCAAGAAGCAACAAGAGGGCGTTTCCCTTATTCTGCATGTTTGAGGGGAGGAAGCTCTTTGAGGTTTTGAAGGGCGATGTTGGTCAGTGCTGGGAAGATCTCAGGAAGATTTGGCCTGACTTTGTTGAGCAGATGTGTGTGGAGGAGGTCGGCGAGGAAATGCTACAATGCTACAAACTTGGACTTTGTCTTGCCTTTGGAGATCACGACTGGGGAGGCAGCTGCATGGACTCCTAAGTTCAAGAAGGAGATTGTGGAGGCTGTGGGTCGGTGGTGGAAGGAGCCGGAAGCTCTGCAGATAGTGAAGTGGGCCTGGGCCAAGAAGCTTGATGTCAAGGGCTTCTTGGAGTCTTTCAGCGAGAAAGACTTGCGTATGTGGAGGACCCATGTCAGAAACAATCATACACCCTACAGTCGCCACTGCCGAACCTGCGTCTCATCCTCTGGAGTTGGCCGCATTCACAAGCGAGTCAAACATCCTAGCGCGCATTGCCTCAGCCCTGATGTGGCAGGTCCATTCCGAGTGCAGGCTGCGGACCCGGACCATACGGACTACCGGTACCTGCTGGTTGGCGCACACACGTATCCACGTCTGGAAAAGGAGCAGACTCTGCCGAAGAAGAAAAGCGCTAAGGGTGCTCAAGAAGCAGAAGCTGGTGATTCCGTATGTTCAGGTGGTCCTGTTCCAGTTGCTGAAGCTCCTAAAGAATGTCTTCAGGAGGAGTGTCCTTCAGGCGCTATGCCTGCTACCAGTGGTGAAGGCCCGCCAGATGCTGGAGCAGTGGTTGAACCAGAAGATCTCTTGGGAGTTCTGTTGGGTCAAGATGCTGAGCCTCCAGGTGCTGGAAGGAGCGGGGTAGAAGATCAAGAAGAGGTGCCAGAGGGTGATCCTTTTGAGGAGTATGCTGAGGCGGTCGTTGATGAGGGTGACGATCTGGACTTAAAGGGCCTTTCTCAGGAGGAGTTCGAGAAGATCTTCCATGAGGTTGGGGAGGGTCTTGAGTTCGACACCTTTTACGTAGCTCGCCCACTGAGATCCAGGACATCTTCACAATTTTATGCGGCAGTCCAAGAAGTCTTCTTGACTCTACGCGCAGAAGGGCTGCCTGTGTCTAGGGTTCATGCAGATCGAGCGCGTGAGCTTCGGACAGTTCCTTTGAGGAGATGGCTGTTAGAGCGAGGCGCCCTTTGCACTTACACAGAGGGGCAAGCTCCCCAGGCAAACGGCCGAGCAGAAAGCGCTGTGAAATGGGTTAAGGCGCAAGCTCGGAAGCTGTTGACTGCAACTTCCTTGCCAAAATCCTGCTGGGCCATGGCTGCTGTGTACTCCACTTGGGCGAGACGCGAGGCTCAACTGGGCAGAGGACAAGATGTGCTTCCTTTTGGAACCCCTGTACATGTTCGCTCAAAAGTTTATGGAACTGGAGGCCGCTATGATCTCAATCTCAGATGGAGGGCTGGCAAGTATGTAGGACCCAGTCTTGATGTTCGTGGAGGTCATGTCGTGCGCTTTGATGACGGATCCTTCCTCACAACAGCACATCTAAGGCCCCATCTGGTGGACTCCGACAAGCTGATTGACCTGGGCAAGTATGAGGCTATGGTTTTGACACCGTCTAGAAGGGTCAAGGGGAAGACGCCTTTGGAAGAAACAGTAGACAGACATCTTGGATGTGGATGTTGGAGAGCATGACCCTGAACACCCAGCTGAGCAGTATGCTCTTGGTCAGTTGCGCGAAGGTCGTTTGGAGCCGGAGCAGTTAGAGATCTTGGCATACTTGCTGCCCGGAACCTCATCCATTCCTAAGCGGTTTGGCGTTGTTGAAGATGCTCAAAAGGTGTGGTCCTCCGGAGCTTTTGTACATGGGGGAGTCCTCGGACTGAAGAGGTCTACGACGGCTTTTCCGATGGCTACAAGGGCGTTTGTCAAGTACGCCAAGCAAGTAATGCCAGAGCATGAGTTTAACTCTGTGGCTATCAATGTAAACGTTCAAGCTAAGGGCCATAAGGATATCCACAACGCAGGCAAGAACTTGGTGATCCCGTTGTCGGCCTTTAAGGGAGGGGAAATTGAGCTGGACACTCCAGATGGCACCCAGCTGCTAACACTTCAGGACGGCCCCAAGATGTTTGATCCCAAGTGTTTGCACTCAACAAGGCAGTGGTCAAATGGCAACAGGGTTGTTGTTCTGGCTTACTCTGCACGAGACAGTGAAAAGCTCAAGGCCGAAGACTCAGCGTTGCTTCGGGACATTGGTTTTCATTGGACCCCACATCGTAGTCGACCTCTTGTATCAGAGGAGTCTGCTGCGTCTTTGAGGGCTATGAGAGTGGGCCTGATTAGACCTTCTTCGGGTGCTGCGGATGGAGTTGAGGCTGATGTTGAGCCGGACAGCTCTGCAGAACGCACTGAAGGAGACGTTGTCCATGAGGCAGGTCCAGAGCCCCTTCTTCATGTTCGCCAAGACTTGGACGTGGTGCTTCAAGATCTTGAAGAAAGAGCAGCAAGACTTCGGGATTTGTTGGAGGAGGAAGAAATGTTGAGCGAGGAGTACAGGAGAGTTGGAGACGAAGCCCGTGGCCATCTCAGAGATGCCAGAGATTCCAGAGATCAGGCTTCACAATACTTAGAGGAAGTGCGTGCGCGTTTCTCTCATGTTGAGTCTTTGAGGGCTATGACGTTTTTGCGGGCAATGAGTGCGTCTTCAATGGACTCCAGTGCCAACAGCTAAGAGCCAGACTATGAGTCTTTGCTAGACTCGTTGGAGGATGACTTGCAGGTGATCTACACAGTTCCTCTTCCCCAAGTGAAGGCTGTGCTTGAGCGATGGCATGCTGCTATAAAGAAGGAGGTTGAGAATCTCATCGCCACAGGAACTGTGAGGCAAGTCCCAGCGTCAGAGTTCAGAGCGATGGAAAGGCAGGGGTCAGTGGTTGTGGCTCTGGCAAAGTGCGTCTTTACTTTGAAACCTCCGGCGGACCAAGGCTCCAAGTACAAAAGAAAGTGTCGAGTAGTCATTTGCGGGAACTTCCTGGCAGATGAAGGGGGCAGCTTGCGCGCGTCAGGTGTCAGCACGGACTCTTTGCGTCTTGCGCTGGTGTTGGCAGCTTCCCGGCGGTGGTGGGCAGCCATCTCTGACATCACAGGAGCGTTCTTGCTAGCGCCTTGGCCTGATCATCTACCACGTTATGGCATATACCCTCCTCGTGTAGTAAGAGAGTCGCAGTTGGTTGAAGAGGTGGGGTGGATCCTAGAGAGACCGCTGTACGGCCTGAGAGAGAGCCCAGCCGTGTGGGCCGCATACCGTGACAGTCGGTTGCGAGAGGCTAGAATCGTTGTGGACAACTTGGTTCTGGTTCTCAGGCCCACCGTTGCAGAGACTGAGCTCTGGATGGTCCTGGACGAGTCTTCGGGTGTTCTTGTTGGACTTCTCGTAACGTATGTGGACGATATCCTGTACCTAGGGGAGATCCACATTGTGAATGCCCTTCATGCCTTTGTCTTGGAGAAGTGGCCTGCAAGTGCTTTGGAATGGGTCAATGACAAAGTTGCTGTTCGCTACTTGGGAGTAGAAATTCTATGGGAGCCACAAAGCAGCAGCTTCAGCATCAGTCAAGCAGCATACATAGCAGACTTGTTACGCGCGCACAACCTACATGACACACACAGCACGCTGCTTCCGGTACCTAGAGAGTGGGTTGAAGCTGTAGAGGCTGAGTTGGACGCAGTTGAAGCGGACATTGATGAAGATACCTTGAGGAGTGCCCAAAGAGCCGTTGGTGAGGCTTTGTGGTTAGCCACGAAGTCGCGACCTGACATTCTCTTCGTGGTCAATCACATGTCCAGCGTAGTTTCAAGGCAGCCGTCCTACGTGTTGAGAGTAAGCCAACGAGTGCTTGCGTACCTTGCCGGCACGTGTACTATGAAGCTCTTGCTAGGCCCGCGAAGCGAGACAACTGGTGAGGCGATCTGCTTCACTGATGCTTCGTACGCTCCTTTTGGGCGACGGTCCTTTGGGGCAGCAGTGGTTACTGTGGAAGGCTCAGCAGTGGCTTGGAAAGCAGGACGACAGAGTTTTGTGACGCTTTCGGTCATGGAGGCCGAGCTCTACGCAGCCACTCAGGGCTGTGTTTTGTTGGAGTCAGTTTTCTCCATCCTTGATGAGATTTACCCTGGCCGATACAAGCGAGTTTTGGCTATAGACAACACGAGTGCAGCAAGCATGTGTTCCGGAGGCCCTGGGAGTCAACGCACAAGGCATCTGAAAATCAGAGCAGCTTTTATTAGAGAGGCCGTCAGTGAGGGACGTTTGGAGGTGAGACACACTCCTGGCGATCTGCAACTGGCAGACTTGGCTACGAAGCTGCAGCCGAAGCTGCGTTTGTGGAGACTGCTGACTTTATGGGGCTTTGTCGGGGATCGCATCACGGAGATCCTGAATGCCTTCAAGGCAAGGCTGCTGGCCGTAGTGGTTACGCTTTCCTCACTTCTAGTTCCGGCAGCGGGAGCTAAGCTCAGCCCCAAGAAGGAGCCGTTAGCGACGACAGGCTGGGAAGAGCTGGCGCTGTTGCTAACGCTGACTTGTGTTGCTGTGATTGGCGTGTGGGAAGCGAGCAAGGCCATTTTTAGGGCTTACGCAAGGTGGTCAAGGGGCAGTCGCAAGGCTCGAAAGCTGAGAAAAGGTTTCGGACTTAGCTGCAGATGCCGCAAGGAGGGAAGTTGCTTCTCAAGCTGGCATGAGTTTGGTGTCAGAAAGGTCTTCAAATCTTCAGTTCGCCTTTTCTGCTGCTTCTTCAAGTGGGAGAGAGGCACTTGGAGAGAGCTCGCTAAGGAGGAGGCAAGTTAGGTCGACAGCAACTTCGCCCCCGCCTTCTGCTCATTCAGGCCTGGAGACTGCTGTAGGAGCAACTCCGCCAAGAAGGAGAGTTGAGGAGGAGGCGTGGCCTTCTCCCGGAGCACAAAGCTCAGTATCCGAGGGGCTAGAGAGCCTTCAAGAGCGCTCTCGAGTGGTCCAAGATGTTCTGCAGCTTTTGACGTGTGAGGAGCTGAAGGCAGCTCTACGGGGTCAGGGATACCTTACGACTGGGTTGAAGGGTGATTTGGTCGCAAGACTTGCTGTCGTGTTTTCTCCGGACTCAGGGAGAACTGACCTGCCAACACTGCGTCAGCTCAAGTTTGTGTTGTGGCTTTGGCGTGAGAAGTCCCTTCGCACTAGATGTCTTTTGAGGTGGACAGATATTTTCACAAAGACAGCGCTTTCGCAGTGGCTGCACAAGTGGAAGGATATCCCTAGTGTCAGTTAGCGAATCCAGCCAAATCTTGAGGACTTGGCTGAAGGCGGCCCAAGAATGAACCTGGTGCTCTTGGGTAGCATAATCTGTGCCTGCAACACCGAAGGTGTGAGGCAAGGAGGAGTGTTGAGTTCGCTTGTGCAGTGATGCATGCATGCGGTTTGTGTCAAGCCTGGAAGCTTGAGCTAGTGAGTGTAGTGCAGAGCACACAGTTACAGCTAGCAGGTATCGGCATCTCAGGCACTTTCTGCGGAAAAGTTTCTTGCTTGGACTGCTTGCGCATGGCTGTGCTCGGTGCCTAAGCCTAGCATCTAGAGAAAGATGCAAGAGCAGATTCTGTCGAGATGGCCAGGGATCCAGGGCGGGTTCGGGATTATAAGGGTTATATTATATTGGGGTATATTAGGATAAGGGAACATAAAATGGAAACTACTACTTAGGGGTTTAGGGTTTCGGGTTTAGGCTTAGGATTCTCGGAGAGAATGTAGAACGAATGAAGGAACGGGAGTGGTAAAGGGGCTCATATACGGACTACCGTAGGGATCATGGCTGCATTCCCTGCTAACTGCCAGAAAGCCTACTGGGAGCTAGCTCTTTGCGTCAGGGATTTTTACTAAGGAGTGGCGATTGAAAGAGCATCCCTTACACTGCATGCCACTTTGTACCATAGGATTTAGGGTTTAGGGTTTAGGCTCTGCACCTGCAACCCTGAACGCTAAACCCCCTTGCAGGGACTGTTTTGCAACAGTATCACCTTCTCATCCCTCGACCTTGCACACCGCAAGCCCCGACCCCAACCACTTGTGGGCACACGGCCTTCACCAACAGTAACCCCTAGCCGCCCTGCGCCGCCCTGCACCCAGAACCCCCTCTAAGGTCTTGGAGGTTAAGCCCTACACCCTAAACCCCTAAGCCCCTAAACCCCCCACCCTAAACCCTAGGGATTCCCTCCGTCACTCAGAGATGATGCAGCCCTTTCTCTGAGGATTTGTTTCTTCCCCGTCTTCTGAACTGCGCATGCGAAAGTGTCCACAAAGAACCCATGCCCTGAACCCTAAACCATGCCCTGAAACCTAAACAATAAGTCTTTGAGGTGTATTCAGTTGAGCGTATATTATACTCAGTACTAAACTTATGGATTCTCCCAACCAACCCCCTTCATACTACCCCGTAAGTTAACCCTCTCAAAGGCTGAAGTAACCCTAGCCATGCCTCATTCAGGGAGCACTGACATTTACGTTTACTGTGATAGGGACCCCCAAGTATGTGTCAATGGAGCTGACTAAGGGGTCCGCTATCGGGAACATGGGGGGGGGGTACCAGCCATATATATATATATAATAATCCCCCTTCAGATTCCAAGGTGACCTTGTGCCCCCGAAACATAATACAAAATGGAGTGGTAAGCCATTTTCTTCTTATAAAGTCATTTTGGCTATATGTTTTGGTTGGGCAGCGTCATTTCATAGAAATTCAAAAGCCAAAATGGCAAAACAAAATGGTGGGTGTGACCATGTGCAGGTTTGTATATGTATATATATATATATCCGGTTTGTCACCTTGTATTGAGAAACTCCTAAGTTGAACCCTGCATTTTATTAAACTGCGTCTGCTTGTTGTGAGCAAGTTCAACATTGACCCCTAAATTCCAGTAAAATGCATCTGTTGATGCTACCTACCCCATGATCATCGTATACTATAGGTTTACAAGGTAAGAGGATAGGACTTTTCGTATGAACCGTGGTTCTGTCTTCGATTTCAGGTGAGCAGTGCTCTTGGTGGCTGAAACAAACAAGATTATGTTCTTCTTATGGAAAACCCAACATGAGGATATAACCCTCCTCTATCTTCAGGACTCGAATGTCCCGTCCCCATTAGAGATGCTGCAAAACCCCTACATACATAACACCTACGTGAACCCAGGTTCCACCTCATTTTCCACTCGATTTCCCATTTGATTCTGCTTACCCTGAAACCCTAAATAGACCCTATAATCCCTTTGGAGGAACCTACAAATTCCTGTTTCTCAAAATCCCACAAATCCTTGAATCCTCAACACTAAATCCCTTAACCCTAACCTCTGAACCCTAAACTCCCGTAAATCCCAGATCCCTAAACCCTAAACCAAACTCACAAAATCCGTAAACCCTGTAAATGCGTACTAAGATACCACTATATAACCCCTATATACCCCCAATACAACCCCTGTATAACCCTATATTCCCCTAGTTTCCATTTCATTTTCCATGATCTTTCCCATTTGACTCCATTATCGGGGGATAATAGGGGATTATTCTATCTGCTTAAGGGGGACTAACCCTAAACCCTAAACCCTGAACTCTAAACTCTTAACCCTAAACCCTAAACCCTGAACCCTAAACCCCGAATCCTAAACCCTAAACCCCTAAAAAAGGACCCAAACTATCCCTAAGGGTCCAAGTACCCAATAATCATAGAATTACCCCAAACCTATACTATAATTACTATTACCCTAACCCCAAGTACCTAATTATTGGGTACTTGGACCCTCTGGGTATCCTAAACCCTGAACCCTGAACCCTAAACCCTAAACCCCTTAAAAAGGACCCAAACTATTACAGGATCTGGCCTTCACTTCGGCACTGGGATCTACTGTGGCGTCCGCCATGGCGGCTGTGGCCCCCGAAGCTAAGAGCCAAAAAGGGTTTAGGGTTTAGGATTTAGGGTTTAGGGTTTAGGGTGGAATTTTAGGGTTTAGAATGTGGGATTTGGGATTTAGGGTTTAAGGTGTAGGATTTAGGGTTTAGGCTTCAGGATTTAGGGTTAAGAGGTTTAGGGAGGGGTTGTTCTGAAGGTCCTTGTAAAGCAGAGACCATTGGGAATGCACTTTCTCATAGGGGGCAGTCAAAAGGGACCGACTTTATTGCCATTCTGAGGCCGCTATCTTAAACAGTGACCATGTGGAATATATTTCAGAGCTTATGAGCACATAATATTTGACAATAACGCAGGCAAGGATATATAGGGTCCCGTTGAACGGGATGTAGGGGCTATATTCGATATATACTTTCGGGCTTTAGAACGGAAAAGAAAAGGCAACTTATTCAGAATTCAGGCTTCAGTGACCATGGAAAGTCAAATGGAGAGGCAAAAAGGAAATAAGACGGAAAAGGTGCATAGTTGAGGAAGTCTATCTCTTTTTCTTTTTCTTTTTTTGGAAGGGGGAGGGGGGGGTGAGGGGAGGGAGGGGGGGGGCGTGTCAATTTATGGTCCCTCAAAGGAAACTTTAAGTCTAAGGGGTCTGTAAGATGGAGTGGACCCCAAAAACACAATTTTGTCAACCTTCCTCATGTCTATATCAACATATCTACTTATATATGTATATATTAACTTGTATGTCCATTACGGTTGAACTTACATGGATGTAGAAGCATGTAAGAAAGCACACAGATGTCTGGGTAGAACCTTGGGCGTCTGGTTCTGGAATCGAACCCTGGATCCTACATCGCAAAGCTGTTGCTGGTTGTGGATTAGAGATCAGCGTCTGGTAGCTTGAAGGAGAGGAGCAATCACGACTTTATTGGTTTAGGGTTGAGGGTTTACGGTTATAATCCCCCTTAAGTAGATAGAATATGGTGTATATGGGGATCCTATTATAGTATACCCAAAGCCATATTCTATCTACTGAAGGGGGACTATAATTTATGGTAATGTCCAGTCATTCCTGGTGTCTGTCTAAGGTGGGCAGCTGGAAGCTTTGGTGAAAAGTTGAACACTAGTACCTGGACAGATAGCACCTAAACCCCGAACCTGAGACCCTACTATACCAAATTAGTGCTTGGGGAATCTCGATGATGGCGATGCTCAACTGGACCCCTGCAATCCCTGCTGAGGAACCCCTATGTTGAGAAAGTCCCACACAGCTCCTATTAAAAATCCTGCATGACACCGAGTACCTTATACCTGTTGACAAACAAGTATTTTGGAATAAGGTGATGCAGGATTTTTAGCAGGCACAGTATGACAGGATGACGCTGCAACGGCTTCACCTGTTTTTAGGACAAGCTCTGCGGGCATCAGGAAGGGTCACTGCCAATTCGATCCCGCCGCATGACTGGGGCCTGAGAACAGAGGTTACTGAGGGTTTAGGGTTTAGGGGTTAGGGAAATGCCTTCTGTACCACTGGAGACTGGATTTGGGGTCAGCGTTTAGGGATAGAGCGGTTGAGATTTGGGGCATAAAGTTTTGTTTGAACAGGCTTACTGCAGAGTAACTCCAGAGATCTTCGGATCAACCCTGTGTTTCAGCTTGCGTGGGGATTGCCAAACATAAGGTGGGTCAGGGTATATCCACCATATAAGCAACATACGGAGCTCTTTGGAGTCTGAGTCTACTTGAAGCCCAGGAAATTTGGAGCCTGACCCCGAAACGGTGCAGGCTCCGGCACAACTCCAGCTAATCGCTGAAAGGGACCCCTGTAATCCTCCCCCTCTAATATTAAACCCCCCCACCACCTTTAACAAGACTAAATACTCCCAATATATTGCAATATACCACAATGGGGGGTATTTGGGGGGTGGGGGTTTAATATGAGGGCCCCTGTATACAATCTCCTCAACACCCTCTCGTGTCCCTAGGGCCCTCACAGTAGGCCTATTTTGAAAAACAACCACGCTTTAGGCCAGGAGATTATTCTTAAAGCCTACACCTTCAACCCTAAACTCTACACACTAAACCCTCCCTAGAACCTAAAAATACGGCCCCGGTCCCCTGAACCGAAAAGCGTGCCTCTACCATGACAGCACCCCTGTCATGGCCAGGCACCTGACACCCAGAGGATCCAAGTACCCAATAATTGGGTACTTGGGTTTTGGGTAATAACAGTTATAGTACAGGTCTTGGGTCAGTATATGATTATTAGGTACTTGGACCCTTAGGAACATAGGTTGAAGAGAGGATTTGATTTAAGTTCCAGAGTTCAGAGTCCCGGGTGTTGCATTTAGGATCCACCATCAGGACTTAGGGTCTGCGTTCAGTTAAGGATTTGAGTATGGGGCTTGGGGTTCAGGGCATGGAGGGAGGGGCGCTGAAGCTTTGGCCCAGGCTTTCACAAACTCCCACAAGTAGGGCTCAAGGGGTTTATAGAGCAAGGATCCATCAGCTGTCAAAACCTCCTGGTCTTCCTAATCATGAACAAGGACCCTAAACCCTAAACCAGGCGGCCACTGCTGTATATTCGGGGAACACTGGCTATTTTGCAGTAAATAAACAAGACAGAACCGGGATTCCCTATCTGCAGAGAATCTTCTATACATCTTCTATACAAACCACCATTTGGGGTAAGGTCGGGTGAGGTTGCAAAGTTGCCCAGGGAATATGAACCAATGAGCTCTAGCCTAAACTCCTGCTTAGTATCCCCCTTAGTAACCCCCATGATGGTCCCCCCTATAATCCATATCTAACCCCCAGGTCCCACAGCCCAAGAATCTGAAATCTTATAGTCCCCCTTAAGTAGATAGAATATGGCTTTGGGTATATTCTAATAAGATCCCCATATATCCCATATTCTATCTACTTAAGGGGGACTATAAACCCTGAACCCTCTTCCCTGCAGCTCGAATAAATAGAAGTTGTGCAGGGTTTAGGGTTTACAGGTTTAGGGTTTAGGGCTTAGGGGTTTAGGGTTTAGGGTTTAGGGTCCAGCAAGAGAAAGAAACAAGCGCTCAACAAATGGGCCAAAGCTTCGGGCACGAACCCTGTACAATTCCTATAAACTAAGCCTAAACCAACTATAAACCTTAAACCCGAAAGTCTAAACCCTGCCCTCCCCAAGCTCTGAACGCTTTAGCTGAAGCCTTCGACACTTAGGGTTTGGGGTTTAGGCTTGGGTATCCCTAGACCCTAAAACCTTGAACCTTAAACCCTAAATAGTAGCTTCCATTTTCTTTTCAATTATCCCTAGATAACCCCTAAATAACCCCTATATAACCCTGTGGCCTTCGGTGTGGCCCCAGTTTTTGCCTTGGCGAAGCCAACTTTCGCCTGCACAGCCGCTTCGTTCATGAGCTCAAGTTATCAACCCTATAACCCTAAACCCTAGGGTTTAGGGTTTAGGGTTTAGGGTTATGGGGTTTAGGGCTTAGGGTTTAGGGTTTAAGGTTTAGGGTTTAGGGGATTAGGGTTTAGGGGATTAGGGGATTACTAGGGACACAATATAGTTCATAGGAGCTCTAAGGATAGGGGCTATAAGTATTCCTTCCAAAGTCCCCCAGAATGGACCAGCGCAAAAGGTTGAGGGTGGAGCGTTTCAGATTAGGGGCCCAGGGTTTGCAATCTAGGGTTTGGAGCTTAAGTAGGTAGGGTTAAGCGTTTAGGTTTGAGGGTAATGGTTAGGATTCAGGGATTAGGCTCTTACCACGTCTGTTCCTCAGGTGTAGACGCCCTAAACCCCAAACCCTTGCGAAGCCAAACGCCCTGAACCCCAAAACCAGAAACACCGAAACTCGCAAAAACTAAAGCCCTGAGGCTTGGGATTTAGGGTTCGGGGCCGTAGGGTTTAGCTTGCATTCTCATACTTCCATCTTATTCTCCAGGATGAACAACACCGAAGGACCCAGGGCTTTGCCTCAATTGCTCTTCCCGAAGTAACGGAGAGTGAGACATGGAGAGTCATTCTACAAGGAGCCTCAATTCCAGGACTTGTATCCTCTTAATTTCGAGGCGTTACCCTAAACCCCTAAACCTATAAACCCTAAACCCTAAACCCTAAACCCCTAAACCCCTAAACCCTAAACCCCTAAAACCTAAATGCAGTATACAAGGCATGAGGACACGCCCTGACAAGGTGGGGCTAAGGGGGAGGTTGTAGATAACAACTAGTAAGAAAACCCGACTTGGGATGGATCCCTCTTCCCCAATAACCAGGGTTAAAAAAGTTTAAATTCTATATTATACAGACTCAAATAGGAAGCCCAAAAAGGTCAAAGTTCTTCTCCTGGCTCTAAGTAAGGGACATGCTCCTTCATATTCGCCGAGGCATCCAGCCTCAGGGCGTTCAGATCCTTTTAAA
>CAJNIZ010007335.1:45914-77626 GCA_905231905.1 Symbiodinium pilosum
GGGCAGTACCCAACCTAAGCCCTTTTCCTAAAGTGTAAGGTGTGGTTCTCGGAGGCCCTGAGCAGGGACCCTTTACTTGTGGAACCACGGATATGGGGTATTACTGACTATTCCGGTGATTGCAAAGCCTGTCAACAATAGGACGACAATCCGTCCGGACGCTTCAAAACAAGCCTCCTTGTGGTTAGGGCTTAGGGTTTGGGGCCTTCGCCCACCCGAATTCGGATAATAATCTTCAACAATTCCTCCAACAATCCGTTCTCACCAGTGTAACAACCATCGTATGGTGGGTAAATCCTCCTACCACCCTAGAGATTCCCTTCTGGGCGGGAGTAGGGAGAGGGGAACAACTCCTATAAAGCCCCAATTGCCCCTGCGTATACACCCCTCTGGATCTCAAAGCTGCAACCTCTGAACAAGACCGGCAAGGAAATCAGCGACAAAACATGACCGGAAGCAGCCATTCATCTCTACGAGGACCTACAGCAAAACCTTGACAGACTTTCACCCCTACGCCTTAAACCATTAACGAGTTTACCCTAACACCTAACCCTGAACCCCAAAACTTGCACCCTAAGCCCCCCAGGCCCTACACCCTAAACCCTAAACGCAGAGAAACGAAAACACCATTAGAGACCTGAATCATCAGGAATGCTGCCCCTATCATCCATGGAATCGCCATGACCCAGCCCTTGACCCCACACTTCGGCTATTGGGGTAAGGATTTAGGGCTCAGCTTTGGGATTAAGGGTCTCGAATTTAGATTTTGGGGCGTTGGGTTTAGAGTTGAGTGCTTAGGGGTTCGGGTCCTTCCTGGCTGCTAAACCCTATACACACACCAGTACTGCTACCATCCGTTGATGACTAATGTGAATTGAGCTTGGAGGCTTATAACTTATAACTAAGTCATGAGTCCAGCTCTTGTTTATAGTTACCTTGAACCGCCAAGAAATTAGGGGCGGTATTCACATATTCTAACAACTGGCTTGAAAGTACCATGGATCATTAGGTTATGATGACCTTAAACCCTATACGCCCCTTTTTTATTCTAAAAAAAACGCTATGTGATCCCTCAATAACCCCTACAAAGCCCTACATGATCCTGATAACTGGATCAGAATTAACCTGAACCTCCCAGTACCACCCTAAACCCGAAATCCTAAACCCTAAAACCCTGAATCCTAAACCCTATAAACCCTAACTCCTAAACCCTATATAAACCATCTGCAAGATCCGTTCCATTGCTCCAGGAAGCCTTCTCAGCCTGGCGCCGGCGCTGGCCGCGCATCTGGTGCCAGGGTTTAGGGTTCAAGGTTTAGGGTTTAAGGATTAGGGTTTAAGGATTAGGGTTTAGGGTTTAGGGTTTAGGGGCTGTAGGGTTTAAGGTGTAGGGTTTAAGGTCTGTAGGTTTGGGGTTTTGGGCTTAGGGTTCAGGTAGGATTTAAGGCTTGAAGGGGTGGAAGACTTGGAGTTAGGGTGTGCGGGCTTCCGGGCTTAAGATTTCGGAGTTTAGGGCTTGGGGTTTAGGGCTTGGGTTCGTGTTTACGGGTTCAGGGGTTCAGGGGTTTTCGAAAATAAAGTTAAAGGATCTAGACATTATAGGGTTCCGGGGTTAGTTGAGCATTTCAGGCCTCACCGCCTTTTGTAGGTTACGATAAAGTTAAAATGATTACAACCAGCTGTACAGTGTAGGGTTCTGCAAGTATGCAGGGCGTTAAACAACCAGATGAGGGTTGTAAGGTTTCACGCCATTCAGACACATGGCTTCCAAATTTAGGCTTTTTGCATACGAATTATAGATGCCCAGCATTGAAGGCTTGAGGCTCAACCTAAACCGCACACCCTAAATTCCGACCCCTAAACCTTCGACCCTGAATAAGCTACTTCACAACTTTGGTTTACCGTTTGGCACGGTGCCGCCCACGCCTTACACCCTAAACCCTATGATGCACAACTGTTCCTGATGCCGATCCAAAGCAGGCGAGTTTAGAAGGACCCCCTCCCCGTACTAAAGCTAAGAACAAATAATTCACCCAAAAAAAACCGTATCACATATTAAGACAATATTTACTATTGGGAGGGGGCGGATTATGACAGGAAAGATTTGCTTCCAGTGGCCTGAAAGTAGGGCATCTGGGGACCATTTTCAATAGAAACCACGATTTTGGATGAGGTCGCCAGAACCAGAACTTGGCCCAAGCTTATACACCTAATTAAAAGCCCCAAAAGCCCTCCCTAAACCACCCGCTAAACCCTTAAACCTAAACGCCCGAGTCCATATAAACTCACCATTACTCAGAATTCCCCAAATTTCCTTCATCTCAGAACTTCGAAGCTTCAAGCTCAAAATGACCACCAAAAAAACCCTGAACAATGATAAAACTCCACTAAACCCTACGACCCGAAACCCTCTAGAGCCTAAACCCTAAAGATCCTATAGACCCTATAGACCCTAAACGCTGAACCCTATAGACCCCAAACCCTAAATCCTATAAACACTAAAAACCCTTCACCCCCAAAAGCCTAAACCCTTACCCCTAAACCCTAAACCCTAAACCCTTAAACCCTAAACCCTAAACCCCTAAACCAAAAGCCTAAACCCTTAAACTCCCCCGCAAACACCCCTGAGCCCGAGGCCTTCTCTGCGAGGGACTCGAAATCCGTGGCGACCCTTGGCCCCGTGAGGAGACCTTCCTTGGAGAAATTTAGGGTTCAGGGTTTAGGGATTGGGGTTTAGGGTTTAGGGTTTAGGGTTTAGGGGTTAGGGTTTAGAGGGCTTAGGGTTTAGGATTGGGGTTTCGGGTTTAGGGGTTCAGGGTTGAGGATTTAAGGTTTAGGGGTTCAGGGTTTAGGGGTTATGGGTTTAGGGGTTTAGGGGTTACGGGTTTAGGGGTTTAGGGGTTAAGGGTTGATCACAAATAGGAGTTGCGGCTCAGAGTTTGAGACACAATGGTTGTGTAGGAGTTGTAGGGATGAATAGGGTTTCAGGGTTTATTCGGATTTGCGACTTGGAATTTGAGGCTTAAGGTTTAGGTGTGAGGCTTGGGGGCCGTTTAGTTTAGAGTTGTTTAGGGTTCAGGGCTTGAAGGATCTAAGCTTCGAGGTTCAGGGCATGGGGCTTTGCATTTAGACTTCACGCCTTGGGGTTTAGGGCTTGAAGTTTGGGGCTGAGCTGTTGGGGGCTTGGTGTCATGGGCTTAGGGTTCATATAGATGGGTTTTCAGTTGGGGTTTGGACTTGGTGTAACCCTAAACCCTAAATGCTAAACCCTAAACTGTTTGCAATTTGGGGTTTGGACTCAGAGTTTGGGGCTTGGTTTTTGGTCTCAAGTTTATGCATGCCGCCGCGAGGATGGTCATGCGGCAAGCACCGTGAAGCGCTTGACCACAGAAGGTGCTCCTGTCAGGCGTACACGCCTGAGCACTATGTAAGGTTTAGGGCGTAGGATCTAGGGATCCTGCCCCAATAATGCAGACTTAAATGAAAAATGACATGGAAGTAGTATATCAGGGGGTATTCAGGGCAATCCGGAACTGTCCATGCCGTTGTTCGGCCCCATTTTCATCAACAGTCGACGGCACTAAGTCTTTTTATGTCCCCAGCTGATGCCGATGTGAACTGGAGCAGTGCAACAACCCCAAAAGACAACGTTTCATGTTGCTTGTGGAACCTCCACTTGAGGATCTAGCTGAGGACTTTATAGGCTGTTGGGCGGGGGGTCTGGCCTTCAGTGTTTTGGGGTTAGGGTTCACGGTTCGGGGGTTTGGCGTCTGTAGAATCCAGCTCACAGGGTTGCAATGCGTTTAACGTGCTGCCATCATCGGTATTTATCCATCACCCCCAGCGGGGCAAAAACATCCCACGGTCCACATGTCCGATGTGCCTGCGATTCTGTTCTGCCATAACGCGGCACGCAATACTTGGGTGTAGGAAGTCTGTTGTTGGGGCAAGGGAGTCACATCTCCAGGGTTTTGTCAGGGAAGCTTCCAAGGGGGCATTTTCCGAATGCTAGATAAGCCCATTGAGAACCCTGCCACCTAGGCATATGATAATGTATTTTCTATGTTGTTGATGTTCAAGACATCTGGGGGTTTCCCAAAATTAGGGGTACCACTGGCAGTCCCCATAGTAAGGACTATAATATTTGAGGTCTATATTGGAGTGCCACCCCTTATTTTGGGAAAACACCAGATAGAAATCGCGTTGGGCTGGTGAACATGAGCTATAGTCTAAACCCCCTTCATAAACCCTATGATGCTCCCCTATAATCCCCCATAAAGAGTTTAGACTATAGTACACATGATACAACTAAAGATCGAGATCCAGTTTTGTGAAGGGGGGCCTCCCGGCAATGGTCGTGGGATCTCCTACTACCCCCCTCTATACACCCCCCCCCCCAGTGTTCCCCCCTTAATTTACTTGACTTAGGCCTCAAGAAGGAACCTAAGGATAGTATGGAGGGGGGTAGGAGGGGAAGCCATGAATGGTCTTGATGAAGTGGAACGACCGTGAAAGAAACCTTCAACCCTACAACCGTTTGACTCAAAACCCTGACCCTACAACCCTGAACCCTACAAACCTCAACCCTACCAACCCCTCAGCCCTACAAAACCTTGAAACCTACAAAGCCCCCCAACCTCCAACCCACCTAAACCCTAAACCCTGGAGAGTAGTTGCCATTTTCTGTTCCATTATCCCTATATAATAACCCCTAAATAGCCCCTATATAAACCCTGAAGCCAACCGGGACCCAGTCTCATCTAGACAGGCCATCAGATTCGATACCCCATCTGCCCAGCGCTCTTCGCGGTCCTTGGCGCGCGAAACCTCGCAGACGCCTAGGGCTTTGGAGAGCTCCATGGCACGTTCAAAGGAGCAAGGCAAGCATCAAGCGGCCAGTCAATACTCGTACCTGTGTGTCTCTGGACAAACCTGACTTAATATAGTCACTGGGTAGTAGGGTAGGAGCTGCCGCAAGAAGGTAAGGCACGAGTACTTGGCCCTGTTGGGCTTCTTGTCCTCCAGCTGGGCATTTATCGGCTTCCCATGACCCCAGTTCTATCGAGGCAAGGGTGACGACATCCCACAGGGATGAGGGTGCAACTTCCCAACCTACCCTGTATCTGGTCAAGGCGTCTGATAAGGGACCTCAGGGGAACGGGCATAAGGGCTCGATATGTATAGTAAAGTTCACATGTATGGACATGTAAGGTGTCTCGTCTGAGTCTTCTTCAAACCCTGCGGCAGGAGACATAGTTGGAAGTTTCAGGTGTAAGGGTCAGGTATTCGGATTGGAGTTTAGGTTTAGGGTTAAAGTCCTCTTTTTAGGCAGAAGCTATAAGATGCACTCTGCGGACTACTCTCTGCTTTGTAATCCTTATATAGGCCCCTAAACCTGTAACACTTCCTACATTATGGGCCACAACACCTGCACCACGATAATGGTCCCTGATCCGTAGTCCTTAGATCCCAACTAGCCCTCAAGCCTAAAGCCCGAAGACCTTTGTAGTGTTCATTATTCTTTTCATTCGCATCCCTAACCCCTTGAACCCTAAGCCCGAGCTGAAACGACACACTTCTCTACTCAGTAGGGAATGATGGGGCGGACAGACCTTGGAAACCATTCTGCCACTAACTAGAACGGAGACTTTACGTACTTCAGAGACCTGAACCACCACCAAAATCATGTTCTGGTCTCTTCAAAGTACCGTACACTATACTTCTACCAAGAATCTAGGACTTATGTTAACTTCATTCCCTCATTCGCTACTGAATGTCAACGTGGACTCTGTAAATCCCGGTATAGTCCCAGTTTCCATGTTCTTGTCCATTTGGTTCTCCGCTATTTTACTGTATTTGAGCCCCTAAACCCTAAGCCCGTAACCTCTAAACCCTAAGACCCTAAAACCCTAAAACCCTAAAACCCTAACATCCTAAAAACCTAAAACCCTAAAATCCTAAAACCCTAAAACCCTAAAACCCTAAAACCCTAAACCCTAAGCCCTAGGTGGATGGCTAGCAAGCCAGCCCCTGCCTCTCAGCTCCCCTGTACCAAACCTTTCATGGCCGCAAGAATGGGGCATTGGGGTTAAGGGTTTAGGGTTTAGGGTTAAGGGTTTAGGGTTTCGGGATTTAGGGATTAGGGGTTGGGGCTTAGGGTTTAGGGATTCGCGCTTAGGGTTTGGGAGTAACTGCCCTAGACCCTGACACCCTAAATCTCAAACACTAAACCCTAAATCCTAGACCCAAAAATCCCGAAAGGCCCTAAACCCTAAAGGCCCCAAAGAGTGTGGGGGTTTTGCATTGGGATCTTTGGAGTTCACGCCCATGGCTTTGGGTTGCATGACTTTGAGACGAATTTTGAGGCTTAAGGTTGAACTCATGGTCTTTTTGGTAACGGGATTTAAACGCTGTGGTTTTAGGCTTTAGGGTTGTGGGTTTGGTATTTGGTTTTGGGGGTTCAGAGTTAAGAGTTTGTAGTTTAGGGATTGGGGTTGGTCAAAAGTTTCTGTCGCAGGGCTTAGGGCTGAGGTTTGAAACGCTGATCTGTTCAGACTTTCGGCGGGAGCTGCTGAATCGTTGCAGCCGTAGGGAATAGCAATGACAGATGAACACAGATATTGTTACAAATGGTTAATCCTAAACCTATAATAAGGATGCGAGTGCTTTGGGGTCTGCATTAGAGGTCCCCTTATTCTGGGAAACTATCCTGTATCCCACATGTCGAGATCCTTCCCACGGGGGATTTCAAGATAACCCAGATATTGTAGAAGGTACCGCGCATCCCAAGTTCAGAAAGCTTCTCGGTCCCTTGCAGTACAGAAAGGCGGACTGTGTACAGACAGTGTAGCTTTTCACCTGCATACCAAGAAGTTCCCACCATACATTGTCCTTGGAGACCCCTCATATGTCCATAAGTTTCCTCCTCGAAACTGCCCTAGACTTAGTCCTGTTGGGAGAGATACGATCAAAAAAAACTATGGCCGTGTATTCCTCGTTGGGTTTTAGTGCAATTAAGGCTAACAAAGCATGTTCAACAATGACCCAGTGATCTCCTCAGGCTCATGCATGATGTCGATGTCGTTGGTCCGATCTCCCTGGTACGTCTCCTGTCTGTGACTTTGCGAGGCCGTTCGCATGGGGGTTGCTTGCACAGCAGCACTACCATCAAGACCCCTCGGGCTATATTGAGATGGCAAGGGCATCACGGCGCCATATCAAGTAGTCTATAGGGAAAAGCAAGAATCTGCCACATTATAGCCCTTCTGCTGCACAGTATGATATGGGACCTCGCGGAAAAGATGCTTACCAGTCTTCTTACTAGTGGTTAGTCGGATCATTTCCTCATGTAATACTAGCTACTAAACCCTGACCGTCTTCCGGGCATGCACGACATCCAAGCAGCTGACTACTTCTGCCTGTTGGCCGTCCAAACCCCAAACTCTCAAACCCAAGGTAGTTGAGGGTTTAAGGTGTAGAGAAATCACTTTGAAAGCCCAGCGTCCACTACATGATGCATTTTCCATGTGATTCTTCATCATTGTTGTAAGTATCCCTGCAGAGTCCTATGGGCACTCAACCTGAGCCCCCAATCCTACATATCCTAATACAAACACATGTATCCTTGCAGATCCCTGCAGACACCCTATATAACCCGATAAACACGCCATATAACCCTGAATGACTCACGATTGTTATTTCTGGTCTTCCAAAGTGGACACCCAAATCTATACACTCACCAATGTTCCTCAGTAATCCTACCTACCTCATATGAGCCATAGTCTACACTCCTAGTATCCCCCTGTATACCCCCCATAATTATCCCCAATAGAATCACCTTTAAGGCATTGAGACTATAGCTCATATACCAATCGACGAGCAGCACACTGCTATCCCCGTCCGATGTAACAGACTGGTCGGGGTCGTAGAATGATCGGTCATCAGTGCAGGGTGACACCTGCTCCAAACACCCCGGGGTGTGGGGTTTAGGTGTTGCGCTTTGTATTTCAAGATTTGGGGTTTGGGGTCTGCGGTTTAGCAAACACTGACCCCACCCCCTTTCCATAGTATCTTGAGAGTAGAGTTCATGATGCATATCATAAGGGGCGGTCGGAATATAATTAGGGGATGGGAATTAGCATGTGTGGTGGATGTGTGTTTTGGGGATACGCGCAGGAACAAAGGCGCGTGCTGTGTTTCCAGCTGAGGATAGAATGGACCCTCTTGTATGATCTTTCGAATTGGTCAAGGGCGCGTCGGCGCCCTGAGGCCCAAGCATTTACGGCTGCTGCGGCGTCCAAGTCAATGGTGTCAAGACGGTGGAGCCGTGAACGACAAGTAAAATCTGCATCATAGGTTGTTCGTCAGACTGAAAAGTGGCCATTGCGAGAGAATTGCAAGAATGACCATTAGAGCGCCGGAAGGCCGCCATTTCCAAACGCCTCAACAGTGGGTGCAAAGCCCCTGAATATCTAGGTAGTATTCTTGTTTGGCCCTTGGAGCCCTTTAAAAATTCTTGATATATATAGGGTCACTATGAAACCAATAGGGGAATATTTTCATGGATCCCAAAGGCCAACCCAATATCTCTCCAACTTCCCACAGGCAACCTGCGGTCCCCTGCAGCGAATGGAGGGATCACCAGATGCGTAAGACTTAAACGGCCCCTCACTGCTTTAGATATCCAAGTTTTGTGAATAAAACGGGATCCAATGAATCACTATAATCCACTCTGAAGCCCTAAGTCCTATCCTTAAACACCTAAGCTATATCCTCATATGCCCTGTATAATCCCTACTTATTGAAGCCCGCCCTCTTCAACTCCCCCTGTCAAAACTCTTGCCTTGCAAAGCACCGAAGCTACCCATAGGTTGGTACTGCCAGTGTCGAAAACCACATGGGCCTCAGACTTTGGGTTTGAGAGTTGCGCGGGTCGGGGGTTTGAGGGCTTCGGGGTTGAGAGGTTTGAGCTCTACCGGTTTAGGGTTTAGGAAATGGCGGGTTTAGAGTTTTCAGGGTTTCGGGTTTGGCGGTTTGCGATTTAGAGGTTTGCGTTGAGGGTTTAGGGCATACAAGAAGCATAGGGAGAAGAGATGATTTCAGGGTGGCAGTTGTACGGCTTAGCTAGGCCTTCGGCTAGGGTCCTCTTTTTCCGTGTTGGGCAAATAGCTGTTCGGAAAAGTACCCGAACTGGAAAACTGAATGCGATGGAGACAATACGCACGATGAGAGAGCAACCTTCCAACCGCCATTACTGTACGGGCCTTCTGTAAGTGTATAGTGGGAGCAAGTGGAAGCTCCATTTTGGAAATGCAACGTGTGGAGATGAGAGCGCAGTGTTGTGGTAGGCACGTTAAAGGTGTCGTGGGTACCCAATCGTCTTGTCAATTGCTGAGCTGGCAGTCATTGAACTTGACAAAGCCCGGCCTCCTGAAATCCAGGTACAAACCCTAGACCCTAAATCCTAAACTTTAAATGCTACTAAATCTAAAAAACCCTGAATCCTAAGCCCTTAACCCTGAACCCTTGAACCCTTAGACATTCGGCCGCCAAGATCGGCAAATCAGAGCTTCTTAAAAGTGCGATAGAGAGCCCCGTAAGCCTGCTTTTTTAGGACTTGCGGGATCTGCCTTGTTCAGGGTTTAGGGATTAGCGGTTGGAATTCAGGGTTGGTGGTTTAGGGACTATAGTCGAAGCAGCCTGCAGAAGGGCGCAGGCGCGTCAAAGTATGATGATGCATTAATCATTTATCCTGCGAAGTCCCTTGAAGGACTCGCGGCGGCTCGTGCTTTTCCTCAACCTCAGATCCCCTACTGAACGCTCACGCACGCCCCAGCCCTGAATCCTGATTTGTGTTCCTGACCCACCCAAGAAAACGCCCCATGTTTAAGCTGAGCAATGTTCCTGCGCAACCCCACGTAAACCTAATCGCATGATAAAACCCTACCCCTCCAATGAGAAGATTTTGGCAACCCCCTAGCTATCAGAGTCATAGGATACCACCAGGGTCCTAATTCTGGTGGTTTTAGGGGTTACCAACATTTTTTTTGTATGCAGCCATTTAGGAGGCCCTGGGTCCAGCCCCTGAAAACTTAAAACCCTACACTTTGTGTACTGCCCCCACCCAGAAACAGTGTGTACTAGGGGGAATAGAAACAGCAATAGACAAACCATATTAGAAAGATGATCCAACTGCTACTGAGTGGGGGCAGTATCCAACTTACACTGAAAAACCGAACCTGAAACACTACACTAAACTCTTAACCCTGAACCTGATAACCCTAAACCCTACAGGCTCTATACCCTGAACCCGGGAAACGTAAAGCCTAGAACCCTAAACCCTGAACCTCTGTAACCCTAAGCCCTTAAACCCTAAACCCTAAACCCTAAAACCCTAAACCCCTTAACCCTAAAACCCTAAACTGCTTTGTCCACCCTTACCGTAAACTCGGCAAGCCTGAGCTCTAAACGGTAAAATTCTAGATCCCACACTCTCAACCCTAAACCGTACACCCTAAACCCTAGACTCTGGCCTTAAATTGCGGCCCACCGTCTGCTGCGGTACCTACCTTGGTGGTTTACGGTTTAAGGTTTTTGCAACGGCCCTTTACGCCCGCAGACGTAGGTGTCCTAGCACCAGCCGGTTTAGGGTTTGGGGTTTAGGATTTGGGTTTAGGGTTTAGGGTTTGGGGTCTAGGGTTTAGGGTTTAGGGATGTTTCTCATACATAATGTCAGCCTATCGGGCTTGCATAGGGATATACAGGATGTATATAGGGATATATGAGCTATAGTCTAAACTCCTAGTATCCCCCTTAATAACCCCTCTAGTGGTCCCCTATATAATCCCCCATATAACCCCCTTTGAGGAGTTTAGACTATAGCTCATATACGGTTTAAGGTTGAGTCTGTCATGGGGTATAGGGACAACTGATGCAGACTTAAATGGAGAAGAGTATGAAAATCAAGGGAAACTGGGTCATATGCAAACTCCAAGTAACCCTTAGCAAGCCCTGTAATATTCCCTGTATAATCCCCGGATAACCCCCTTTAAGGAGTGTAGATTCTAGCTCATACTAGGATGAGGGGTTTAGGGGCCAGGTAGGCATATTATGAAGCACAACCGTCATCGATAGTAGTAGCTCTGAGGGACTCAGGAAATTACCTGATATGACTACGGGATCTTCCCCTCCCTAGTCTCACAGGAGTCAGACAATCCTCACTGTGAGGATCCCAAAAGACTTCTTTTTTTGACCTAAACCCTAAAATCTAAACCCTAAACCCTAAACTCTAAACCCTAGACCCTAAGCTCTACTGCGTAACAAGCCCCTTTTCAAGGCGCGGAGTTTAGGGCCTAAGGTTTACTTTCCTTCAGGTCGGGGGACTGAAATTTGTCACTGCCCAGGTTCTGACTCAAGCTTTTTGGGCTCTTTACTGTTTGGCGTGAAGGGCTTAGGACAGCTAAAGCTGCATGTGTCATATATACATGTAATACCTGAACTGAGCAGGGAAGGGGGATTTGGAAGCTGTGGAACGCTGATGATAAGGATCCATTCCTCAGCGTAAGGTACACAAGCGCTGTTCGTGTGCTGCGGTCGCTTACCTTTGGCAGATGCAGATGCCAATCGTTGATGGCAACCCTTCAGATGAGACAGGGGTGTGGGGTGTAGGGGACGCTCTAGCGAGCCATGCCATCAACCCCCAATCACAACAACATGTTCGAAAGATGTTGTCAACGCTAATTATTCTGATCTTGAAAACTGCTTTGTTGATCTTGTAAGCAGCCGACACCGATGGCGCCGGTGTACTCGGAGGACATATCCTGCCAACAGTATCATGGGCTGCGCATGTTCAGCCTTGTGTATCACAAGGTAGGCTTTCTCTTGCGAGACTGCTATGATGTCCCAGTCGGCTTACGCAGGTGCGCGGAATTCCAGCGCGATCCTGTCGAATCTTGTGGTACAAGACCATGAAGGGGAAGGGCTTAAGGTTGTGGTAGGGTTTAGGGTTTAGGGTTTAGGGCTCAGAGCCCACTTGGATGTTTGGGGCGACGTCTTGAGTATCTTTATTGGTCATACGGTAACCATGAATAACCCCTGTTATCTCCATTGCTCGTCTACTTACTAAATGCCCTGACATTCCAAGCAGCATCTCGAAAATCAAGCCGCATATTGCAGGCATTCATTTGAACCATAGCCTTAACTCCTAGCATCCCCCCTTAATAACCCCTATAATCATCCCCTATATAACCCCCCCTTTGAGGCCATGCCTGCCACCTCCACAGCTTAAAGACGCAGGGTTGAGGATTTCGGAGACAACTTGGAGTAATCCACAAACTTGACATGAAGGGTTTAGGGTTTAGGGTTCTATCCATGTGGGTGGTTGTCAAAATTACGGTCCTTTTTTTGGATCCTCGTTATAATACGGCACCTAATATTTGGGGTACCCACAAAGGGATCATAATGTTGACAACCACCCACGCGAACCACCATTTGGGTTGAGGCATGGTGGGGTCACCACAAATTTGCCCCGATAAACATCCCCAGGCCCTGAATCCTAAACCCTTAGCCCCAACCCATAACCCTAAACATGAATTCCTGGGTCTAAGTCCTACAAACGCTAAACCCTAATCCCGAAACCCATAATATGACCCCCATACAAACCCTCTTTAACCACTACTGTTGATACTCGAAATCCTGCCTGACCTTAGTATACTTTAAGACCATAATGTTCAAGGTTTAGGGATGTTTGGTATGCACGGTATATAGCCCCCATCCCTACCCCCTAAAGCTGAAAGTCGCCGGGGTCCTGGAGAGGCGTGACTGCCTGAACCTGTTGAGGCGAACCATCCGGAGCTATCTGCACCTCTTTCGGTTTAAGGCTTAGGGCTCAGGGTTTATATAGAGGTTTAGGGCTTCGGGGTTTAGGGTTTAGGGGGTTAGGGGTTTGGAGGTTTAGAGGTTTGGAGGTTTAGGGATTTAGGTGTTTAGCGGGTTAGGGGGTTCGGGTTGAGGTCTGAGGCTTTCTCTATATTGGCCTCCCCCTATTTTGAGTTAGGCGGTTCGGGTTGAGGTCTGAGGCTTTCTCTATATTGGCCTCCCCCTATCTTGAGAAATTACAATATACTGCCGGCATGATGGGCTTCGAGCGCTACATGTTGGATGTGGGCATTTTGAAAGCTCAGAACACAGAAGTCCACAGAAACTGGGCATGCCGTCCGCTGGCTTTCTTTGAGGAGTTTAGGCTTCAGGAATAATAATAGTAATAGAAATAGTACTAATAATGGTAGTAATAAGAATACTAATAATAATAGTATGAATAACAGTAATAATAATAATGGAGATAGTAATAATTCATGATAATCATAGCTGCTGGGCCTGGGGATAAATGTCACATGTTCAACCTGCCAACGCCTGACCCTAAACCTTTCAGACCCTGAGCCCCAAACCCAAAACCTTCAACAATAGGCCTGAACCTGAAACAATGGGCACAAAACCCTGGACCTGCAGCCCCCAAAACCATTTCAACCCCTTTTTACCCTGTATACCCCCTATATACCCTAACCATCCCTAACCCATATGAGCTATAGTCTAAACTCCTAGTATCCCCCTTAATAACCCCTATAGTAGTTCCCTATATAATCCCCTATATAACCCCCTTTAAGGAGTTTAGACTATGGTTCAAACCCTAAACCCTAAACCCTATATCATCCCCTATATAACCCCTATGGTTCATATATTCCCCAAGGCGCCGCGGTCTTTCGCGGTTTGGAAGACTGCCGTGCACTCCGCGCGTCACGCCGAGCGAGGCTGGTGGTGTGCTGTGCCTGGCATACAAGTTATATAGCGTCCCTATATTGGGGTTATATAAGGTTATATAGGGTATAATATTGGGTTATATTGGGAGAATGGAAAAGAAAATGGAAACTACTATGTAGGGATATATTAATTTGCTTTTTGGGTTTAGGGTTTAGGGTTAAGGGTTTAAGGGTAGTTTAGGGTTTAGGGTTTAGGGTTTAGGGGGTCCCCATAATAAGGACCACAATATTTTGGGGTCTATATTGGGGTCCCCTTATTTTGGGAAAGTACCATATAGTGTAAGGCTTTTTGGGTGGTATTATAGGGATAACGGAAAATGAAATGGAAACTACTTATGTTCTAGGGGGTATACAAAAGTCCACTCGTTGGATTCGAGGGGATATCGGGCATATAGGAGTGCTGTAGGGAAATATATGACCCCTTCAAAACGGATGGATGGCTTAACCATAAGAGGGATAGTACTCGGTGTTCGTAGCGAATGGAACAGAAAAATGGAAGCTACTGTACATGTTTGGGGATTGTAACTGGAATATATAGGGTCCTTTTAATGCGGATATAGGCGCTATGTAGAGTATAGCATGTAGCGCTTGGGAATGGAAATGGAAAGAAGAGATTACTATGTCATTTGAGGTTTAGGGAAAATGTGGATGGTTGTCAAAAGTAAAGTCCCTTTTTGCTTCCCTATTATAATACGGAACCTAATATCTAGGGTACCCAAAAATGGATCATGATTTTGACAACAACCCGTGTAATGAACGGCAAAGAAAATGAAAGCTGCTGTACCTTTTCCCTAAACCGAGTGTCTTAGGACTCGGAATGGTTTTGACCACAATAATAGGGTTTAGGGTTTGGGGCTTCAAATGAACAAGCATATGGAACATGAAATGGACTCTAGGGATCTAAGTTTGGTTTGCGATTTAGGTCATTGGAAAGGGATATGGGGCTCAGCTGTGTGGCTTCAGCAACGCACCAGGGTTTAGGGTTCAGGTTTTATTTCCTTGGTGCTATATTGCTCTGCTTTCGAATGGAAATCTCAGCTCGGGATAACGGAAAAAAGATAACAGAAGCTACCATGCTAATCTATTCTATAGGGCGTTAATTAAGGTTTTGGAAATCAGGGTTAAGGGCTTAGGGCCTTACCTATAGGGCTTCGGGTTTAGGGCATTGGTTTTTGGGTGTAGGTCATATTTACGGGAAAGATCTTACCTGTTGGAATCCATGCGGGGTCATGTTGCAATTGCACGGGAACCGTGCTGATTTTATAAGCGTGTGCAGGATTGTTCCTCCCTGTGAGGTTTACAATTCGCGGTGCCTTCAGGGGTCCAATTTACAATAGAGCAGTGACAGTTTAAATTCCATACATGAGCTATAATCTAAACTCCTGGTATCCCCCTTAATATCCCCTATAGTAGTCCCCTATATAATCCCCTATATAACCCCCTTTAAGGAGTTTGAACTATACCTCACATGATGCAGGCCGGCCTCTAACCTCTCTCCGTCAGTCGTGATGCCCAGATTCTCAGATGCCGACAATCCTGAAGCCTGCAATGCCTTTACTCCTAACGTCTAAGGACTTTAGGAGGGACCCNNAGGGGTTATATAATGACTATATAAGGGTTATATATGGTAATGGGATTAAGGGTCCCTATTAGGGGTCCCTCCTAAAGTCCCTAGACGTCTAAACCTCTGACTCTGGCAACCCTAGCCCAACTCCCTCTTACACTGGTGGTTGCTAGGGACCAAGGGAAAATAGTCCCTATAGGAGGCATAGTCTAAATCTCTAGTATCCCACTTAGTAGCCCTATAATACTCCCCGACAGAATCCTCTATGTAACCCTTGTAAGCAGTTTAGACTATAGCTCATGTAATCCCTACATACTATATTCACTTTCCCGACTAACCCCCAGCAAGCGACTCCACCAAACCCTACACCCTAAGCCCTAAACCCTAAAACGCTGAAACCCTAAAACCCTAAACCCAAACCCCACACCCTAACCCCACCAAAAGCCCAACCTCATGGCCCTCGTGGTACTCGAGCGCATAAGCAGACGCCCAGATCAGCCTCAGTCCCGCACTTCGTGGCCAGGTTCCCCAGCAACCCCTGAATCATAGTGGTACTCTTGGGTTAGGGTTTAGGGTTTAGGGTTTAGGTTTTTTTTTTTGCAGCGCCTCTTTTACCCGCTCGCACGAGCAAATGCTGGTTCAGCAGGCGCACACGAAAACCTCTCTCACTCATGCCCTCCACAGTGGTTCTTGCCCGGCACAAACTTAACAGCGCTCTGCAGGAAGACGCAAAGGACAGCAGCCTCACCCTAGTCAACTCAGAGGTCAGTAAAAACGCCCTTCCTGCTGCCAACGACGCATTGCCCTTCCTGTCCACGTAGTGTCGTCGTCGCGGGTCAGGTCATCCTCACGGATTTCATCTGCAACAGAGTCCTCTACGGTCGTGTCAGGCAAGGCATGACTGCCATCACCAGGTTGCTGCATTTCAGCACCAAGCACCGCCGCATGAGACGTGGGTCCTTCCTGAGTGTCAACAGCTCCCTGCGCAGCAGCCGCTACAGCAGCACCATCCACGAGGTCTCCAGCAAGCGCTTCCGGAAATGCCACCAATTGAGTCGGTGCACTGAGATCAACAGCATGCTCAGCAGCCACTGCAGCTCGGGAAGAAGAGGCGTCCACCTCCATTTGCAATCCGAAGCCAGTAGCAGGTCCAGCGGCCGTACCCGACGACGGTCCCGTCCCACTCTGCAGCTGCGAGGCGGCTCTCGCCTCCGTTTGCCAGCGTGCCTGAAAGTTCTGGAGCACCACCATGCCGAATCGCTGGTCAACCTGCGCATCATCGATCTTACCCTGCCTCCATGCAATGTACCAGGCTCTCCCATTCTTGGTGTCCAGGATGTTGGCCCAGAGGTCTTCCAAAGAGTCGTAGCCTGGCTCCGGCGGCATCTCCAACACCTCCGGTTCCAACTGCGAGGCCACCATGAGGACCTCGTCATCCTGCGCCTGCACCTCTTGCTCTAGCGCATCAAAGTGGTTTAGGGTTTAGGGTTTAGGGTTTAGGGCTTAGGGTTTAGGGCTTAGGGTTTGGAATGTTCAGTTTTAATAGGGAAGCCCCAAAACGAAAAGGGAAAAAGGGGGTACTACTGGGGTACCTAGATGGAGAGCAGGGTAGCAGAGGATAGTTCTCGGACGCATGATCCTCCTTTGGTCCTTTGGGGTACCCAATGGTTTAAGTTGATCTTGAGGGCTGCAATAAAGTTTATCAAAATAGGGTGGGAGATTTCTGGGGGTGCCAGTTGGAGATGATGTGGGGCTTTGTTTTGAGAAACTACCAATGAGAAAAACAAAAGCAAGCCTTAAACCTGGTAATGATGCATTTCAGGAAAGAAAGTGAGAATGTGCAACAGTCCGAAAGCCACAATTTCAGGTACAGGGGTTGAGGGTTTAGGTTTTTAGGGTTGAGGGCTTTAAGGTTCAGAAGCAGACGCCGCTTGCTGACAACCAGCAGATCCGATGGCTTCTTAAAATACACCCAAAAACTGCAAACATGAAGGTAGGAGACACGACCATGACCCAAACAACCCCCACACCCTGAATCTAAGCCCACCCTAACACAAATCCCAACCGCCTTTGCTAGCTCTAAGCCATAGAAAAAACTGTCTAAACCGTAAACCTTAAACCTGCTTTTCACTCCCCAAACTCAATTGAACTCCGTTATCCGTAGACCCACTTTCTGGGACTCTAAAATGATTGGCAGAGGAGGTTTAGGGAACTTACTTACAAAAGATTACAGTAAGGTTATAAAGGTGCTAGTAAGGGGATAGAATGTCTTACCTGACTTCAGTGTCCCTCAAAGTAGACCCTAGGCCCTAAACCCTAAATCCTGAACCCTAGAACGCTAAACCCTAAACCCTATGGTCCTCCCCTTACGTAGATAGAACATGGGGTATATGAGGTTCTTATCAGAATATACCCAAAGCCATATTCTATCTACCTAAGGAGGGCTGTACCCTCAAAGTAGACCCTAACCTCTGCAACTGGACTTGAACTCTGTGGCCAGGGCAGAAGCAGCCACAGCCGCCCGGAAAGGAGCCGTCCGCCTGGGAAGCACTTCTCACTTCCCTTGGTTTGAGGCTTCTGGGCTCAGGGTGGAGGATTCAGGGCCATAGCCGTCTGTATAGGCTGCTGACTTTCCCAGGCCTCAATAAATCATATTCTTCTCTTGCAATACCCCAAAAGGAGAAGGTAATCTTCCTCTGCATTGGTTACTAAAACATCCCCATTCAAATGCTACTCAGGTGAAGGAGGAGGAGGGGGGCCAGGTCCGAAAGAAGGCAAAAACAGGCTGGAATCGCCTGAAGGGCTACACCCCCTCAACCCTAAGCCCCAAAGCCCTAAAGGCCCAAAGGTGGTTAAGTAGGCATGAAGGAATAAGATGTGGGCATTGCTTAAAGGAGTATATAGGGGTCATTACTCTGTCATTCCTGCTTGGAGGCTCAAGGCAATTATAAACCAATGGCCCCCGACTATGGGGTCAACAGTACCAAAATAATTGGGCTAAAATTCCCTTAGACCCTCAACCCCTTCATAACCCGCATATTTGGGTTATCTTGCCCTGAAGCTACATGTCACTACCCTAGACTCTTAATGTAGCCACCAGCCAACCAGCAAGGTTTGGGCCGCGCAAAAAGCAACTCTAGGAGCCGCCTCCGCTCACAGCCAGCTTGGAATGTCCTTTTTGGGGGATATAGGGGTTATATTAGGGTTATATAGGGGTTATATAGGGAACATAAGGGTTATATAGGGGTGTATAGGGTTCAGGGATTACGGATTCGGGGTTGGGGGTGCCCAGAAATCTGGGGTCCGCATAGGAGGGTCCCAGGCTAAGGGCTATAGTCAATGAGGTATGTATGGAGGACCCCATCTTTGGAGACCCCCAGTTATTTGTCTCCAACACAGCACACGCACCCTGAAACCTTGCAGCATCACTGGGTTGCGGGTTGCGGTAGCCGGGGCATCAGGTCTGATCAACAAACACCAGCTAAGTTCGGGGTTGTAGGTGTTTAGTTTAGGCCTTTAGGGTATCATGGCTTCTTGTTTAGGATGATCTCAGCTCCGCTCCACCACGAAGAAAGCTCTGGCACATGAAACACCTCGCAAGCAAAATGCTCTTGAGGATCAGCTTTTGGAAGAAACTGTTCGCCGAAGTGCCCTCAATATGCCGAACTCAGATATGGGGGCTTCCCAGAAGTAGAGGTACCGTCTTGGGGGTCCTAAGCATAAGATTCTAGTGAATTGGGCTCCATATTGGGGTGTCCTTATCTAGGGGAAGTACCAGGGGTTGCAACGCAACGCTATGGAAGCCAAGCCTCTGCTAGAAGCATGAGTTGCTTATTGGGCTCATATTGGGGAATAGTGGAAAATCAGATGGAAACTGCTATGGTATATTGAGGTAATGATAATGGAAAACAAAACTGAACAAAGCTTCAAGAGAGACAATGGCCAGGAGAAGTACGATGATTCTGGCAGCCGACGAGGTCTCGGGAAAAGGTCTGTGCGGGGAGTTTCTGTGGAGGCATCAAGATTGAGACATTTTACACCCCGGAGGTGGATTTTACAACCCAAGACGTACCTTCCACAACCGGAGCAACGGCTTTTAAGGTCAGAAGGTAGAATTTCCAACAGTTTTTGACATGAGGCCCCCAGAATGTACACTCTGCAACCAACATGAAACATTTCAGCTGCTATAAGTTTGCTTGCTATTGTTGTTGCCAGGCTGGACAGCAAGCAGTAATAAGGGTTTGGCCACGGTTTGGCACACATCTCGGATTTGAGCGTTTTGGATTTCCAGGTTTGTTTGGGCCGTGTGAGCCGTCATCTAGTGTTGATTGAACCCCTGAGGGCCCCTTCTGCAGCTTTCATCTAGTACCAACATGGCTCTTCATAAGGACTTCCACCATGCCTTCAAGGTGTCCTTGTAAATCTGCCATCTAATTATTCCTGAACCCCGAAGGGCCATTATGAAGTTGACATGGAATACTAATACCCAAAGATGCTGCACTAATCAAGCCTTCGGGTGGCAGAATCTCAAGTCAAGTGATCTCAAGCCTGCACAACATGATGAGCACCTGTTACACCCTAAGCCGCAACCCTATTGTGACCTTTACCGCGCCCCCCAACAATCCCAAAGGGCAGACATACTTTGAATAGGCAGTCTTAAGCTCATTGTCAGTCTTAAGTTCATTGTCGTTGGCAACCAAAAAGGGGTACATCTTGCAACCAACACATTATTCATAGCATTTTCATTCTCCCATAGTCATCCATTAAGGTCTTGGAATGCGCGCTGTTCTACACGGGAATAACACCAGCGTCTGGTTGAAATTTCTACGTTCTGGCAACACCATGGGTTGATCTACCGCGCCCTGCAGGTAGGTATCTCCAGGCTCTGTGAAAATGGTGGGTCACTCATAGAAATCATAACGGACCCTACGCCCTAAACCCTAAAGCCTGAGATCAGTTCCACCTTCTCCAACTGCACAAAAACAAGGTAAAGGCTGCTGCATAAAGGAATTGTTAGGGGTTCAGGGCTTCCTGCTGTTTTGAGAGATTATGCCAACAATGGAAAATCAAATGCAACAGGACACGGAACATGAAATGAACACTGGAGCTTTTATTGGCGGAATATAAGACTTGCCTCTAGTTTGCCAGTAACAAAGAAAATGGATCCCTATAGTAGTCCCTGTATCATCTCCAGAAATGGAATAGTTTCATTTTCCCTTGAATTCATTCATTCCCTGCGAAATCAGCAAGTCATACAAAAAGAGCTATACACCCCAGTCTCCATTTTAATTTGCAAGTTCTTGTCCATCTGATTTTCCAACATATCCTTATGTAATCCCTAGGTACCCCCTATATATCCCGAAATAATGCTTAAATAGTCCCTATACATGATTCTCATAGAATCCCTACATAATCCCTCTACAATGCCCAAACAATCCCTGCTTCTATTCAGGGTGTAGGCTTTCGGATTCAGGGTGTAGGGCTTAGGACTGAAGGTTTCAGGGCTTCAGGCTTGAGGTTCTAAGTTCAGGGTTTAGGGCTGAAGGTTTCAGGCCTTGGGGTTCAAGGTTTAGGGATTTGGGGTTCAGGGGTATAGGGTTCAGAGTTCAAGGTTTGGGGTTTGCGGTTCAGATGGGAGTTGGAGGTCGAAGGGCGTAGGTTTCAGGGTTTAAGGTTTGGGGTTTGGACCAAGGACGGGTTCTAGAGGGGTTCCCCCACATGTCAGGGTTTCTGTGGGTCGTCGGGACTTTAAGGGATCTCGCTTCGATGATATTAACACTTCCCAAAACCATGAGGCCATTGAAACCATAAGAAGTCTTCAAAGAGTCATCTGCATCTAGTGCTAGTATGCCTGAACTCCAACGAAGCCTCAAGACCGCACTCAAACTCCAGATCTATGCTTCAATATTCTAGAGGATTCCTCTTGACCAAGCGAGCCTGGCATTTGCAGACCACGATGAGGGCCGCAGGGTCAGGGAGGCTCAAAGAGACACATGTAAGTGACTCCCACGTTAATCAAGCTTACTGCTGTGCGGTGTAAGCTGGGTTTTGCGCTGGAACCCAGCCATGAAATGGCCTGGGGGTGTCCTTGTTGTAGCTCAAGAAGAAAGGTTCATGCACTTGAGCTCAGGGATTTGCTTTGGGAGTGTGACAGCCCCTGCCCGCATCGGAAACTCTGCTACCTAGGGGAGCTTGCTCTATAACTGTTATTACTATTATACTTTTGTTGCTGTTATTACCTGAGATCCCCTCTCTCTGCCATGGCTGGTGAGCCACAAGTCGAACCACGGGCGGGAAACGGTTCACTCAGGATTCTGCACATCTTGAGTGACTCCCATACAAACCCTAGGTTTTGGGCTTAGGGAAGCCATGCGAACTCCCAGACCCAAAATGCAAGTAGGTGGCCCTAGGCGCAAGGTGCAGGGTTTTAGATTGGGCTTAGCAACATCTGGCAGATTACCAACATTATACCCTAAACCCTAAACGCTAAACCCCGCAAAGTACCCTACAAATACCTAAATACTCGGGGGCCGTACTAAACTGGGAACACAAAAGGAACCATAAGTTGACGACCCGCCCCATCTCCAGTTTAGGGTTCAGGGTTTAGGGTTTAGGGTATAGGGTTTAGGGTATAGGGTATAGGGTTCATATTCCAGGGAAGTTGCATCCAGGACGCCTGGCCTACATGGAACTATGCAAAGATGGGTTAAGTCATTCTGCCATCTCAGCCTGAATGATACTGTACAAGCTTGGCGTGCCGAACGCCAAGTAGCTGCAAGTTACCCTAAACCCTAAACTCGTCCCCTCCGATGGAGCTGCAGCACTCAAATCATGCCATTGCGAAGCAAGCCGGGGGTCTATCAGAACAAGTGTGCCCTTGCGCACCCTGGGGATAAATGTGGACTGTAGGATGACTACGAGGATCACTTTAAGGATTGCAATTATGTTTATGGTGGCCAGGAGGGAAGACAAAGGATGCCTGTAGCAGCTCCTGTATTGAACACTCTGTACTGGTACCCAGAACCCATTCCTACCAACTCACCCAGTAGTAAGTGAACCCATGAACCATACCGCACCCAGCACCCAAATTCTTACATGAGGCCCTGTTCGGCATTGGGACCAACTGTTCGAGGCCCGCAGTAGTAGATTGCGGTAGTGTGCTGCCACCTTCACTGTGTTCGGCTGTGAGCAGCAACCTTCCTTTCTGGAACGGACGCGCAAGCCTCATGTCTCACAGGCTCCATCTGGTTCACCACAGCTGCTCTCACTTGACGAGCAGTATTGCAGGGGCATGGTCTCCATATCCCAAAGAATTCAAACCTTCATAGGGGGTCACCAGAGACCTGCTTTGTGAGTTTTGGCCAGCTGTGGTTCCCCTTCCACTTCGGCGGTCCGAAGTGGCTGCTCAGTTCCCAGTAATCACGGTAACATCTACAAAACAACAACGTCCCCCTTATCATCCTTGTCATTCCCTAGCAAACGATAGCCAACAAAGGGACCTGCGGATCGCTCCGTATGGCCATCAAATCCTCTTCGACGAAATTCCAGTAGGCTTTGAGCTCAAAGCGGCGCAGTACACAGGAGACATCAGGAGACAGTAGACGCCCACACCCTTCCGCAGAGCCGCGCCGCACAACGTCACCGGACCACGCGCTTCCGAGGCCGCTCCGAGGGGCTGCGGCTTGGCGACCGCCGTGCCTGGACCCGCCGCGTAGGTGGGGCCACCACGCGCCGCCGCTCCGGAGAGCGAGAGCGCCGGGGCTGGCGAGGCGACCGCGGCGAGCGCGGCGACCGCGGCGAGCGCGGCGAGCGCGAGGCACGGGAGCGCTGGGAGCGCGCAGAGCGAGACCTTGACTTCTGGCGCTTGCCGCGGCTATCTGGATGGAGAGCTTTGCCATCCTTCTTCACCTGAGATGCCAAATTCACGACAAAAACATAGGCCGTTTCAGGCTCACCTTCCCTACATAGTGCCCCAGAACCCGGTACACCATACCCAAACTTCATCCAGATTTCAACTCCAGCAAGCCTTCTTCTACCTGGGAGCCCAGTCACAGCTTTGCGCGGGCTCCGGTCTCGTGAGTCCCGCACATCCCTCGCATCTCGCCGCCAAACCTCAGGGCTTCCAGGAATCCAAATTCGATACAGGGTTAAAGCCTAGGGGCTGCTTTTGATTAGGACCTTAGAGTTCAGGGTTAAAGGAGAAGACAGACTCAGGTTGCAGGTATCTCGTTGGTCGTAATCTAAGTTTTTCTGCGCATCAACGAGTTTGATCACTCTGGGGACGTAAGAAGTCGCAACAGCGTGTTTTACAGGGTTTGGGGGCTACCCTCCCCAAACAATTTTCAACTCAAAGAGATATATGAGCCATACTAGCATCCCTCCCCCAATATAATCCCCTATATAGCCCCTTTAAGGAGTTAAGGCTATGGCTCTTATGTGGGTGTAAAGTCAACTCCCGGAAGAGGTTCCGGGCTTCGAGCTTTGGTGTGCGGGCTCAGTTTCGGAGGGAAGGGGGAAAGAACGTACCACAAAGATCTTCCCAGCACTGTAATGTAGACCCATAATTGATAACCCCCTTCCTTGGAAGGGCCTTAATATTAGGATCCATATTAAGCCGAGGCGGTTTATTAATCAGTGGGTTGGGTTCGGAAAAAACTGGCGGCTGTGCTTCTCGCCTGAAGGCATTGCATAGCTCCTGAATCCTGTTCACCAAGAGCCCTGTACCTTAGAACCCCAGAGCCCTAGCTCGTAAATCAAAATTCGCGGAAGTTTCCATACCTCAGAGACACGTTTTTTGTCGACAGAAAATTTGCCTCAAGCCGTCAACCCTAGGTTTCGAAATGGCCAAACCCAAGCATTAGACAAAAGATAAGGATATCTATTGAAGCCCCTGACTACCAGACTATCTCTTTGAGGCCCTAAATCCTCAGGCTCAGACATCCTTAGACCACGAACTACTGAAGTTACGAGGCCACAGGGGAAAACCTTCAAAGAAAATCCAAGGCCCCCAAACCCTGCCAGCAATCGGAACCATAGCCTTCACATCTGAGCAGGCTCCTCCAATCTCCTCCGAACCCTTTCAGTGAAAGGTTCCCTTTTTGAGTATAGCTCAGTGTTCTAATGAACTTAGGACCCTAAAAAGCGAGGGTTTAGGGTTTAGGGTTTAGGGTTTAGGAAAAAGGGCTTACTCAACATCCCGGAGTGACCGCAACTCCAGAACCCTCAGCAACCTTTTCTGGAAGGGCATGTCAAACATGATCTTCAGCCATGAGAAGCCCACCCACAACCTGCATAATCCCGATACATCCCACGGGTCCCCAAAAGCCCCTCTATTTTGAAGACCCCCCCCATACGACAATTCCCACACCTTCAATGAGCTACAGTCAATAGTTTGCAATTTTTTGGATATGCGTCCTGATTGGAGAATATATTCATTAGGAACTCTAAGCTACCCAAAGGGACCTGTATGTCCGCCCTAATTGAATTGTCCCTTGGTAGGCAGTACCTATAGGTCTCGAAGCCCCAAACGCCTAAACCCAACGCCCCAAACCCAACTTAGCCCCCAAATCCCAGCGTGACCCTAAACCCTAAACCCTAGACCCTAAAATGGCTCGCCTGGCGGTCCTCCGACGGACTTCGCCGTCGCGGCGACCGCCGCCGGCCCTCTGCTCGGCCCTCTGCTCGACCCTCTGCTCGACCCTCTGCTCGACCCTCTCGGTCCTCCCGCCCCTGGCTTTCAGGCTAGGGGTTCGGGTGGTTCAGGGTTTAGGGAGGGTTTAGGCCTCAGATGAGTTCAGGGTTTCGCTTGGGTTTGTTGGATTTTGAAGCCTACGGTTATGGGTTTGGGGTTGGGTTGGTTTGGGTCAGGGCTTGGGGCTTAGGGACTCGAGGGAACAGTTCAGGCCGGGCTTGCGTTGGTCTGCGTTTGGGTTGAGGTTTGGGTTCTGGGTTTGGGTTTTTTGCAGGGTTGGGGGTTTGTGGTTTAAGGTGTACATTCTATGGAAAGACCAAAGGAATACGCGCGTTTCCCATTTCTGTTCATGTGATTCTCCATTGTTGGCAGCCTAAACACTAAAGCCTAAACTTTAAAACCCTAAGGATAGGATTGAAGCGCGCCCTATTTCAATCGTTCCCCCTCTAAACCCATAACCTGATATAATCTCTATAATCTCTACATAATTCCGATATAAATCCTATATTAGCCCTACATATCCCATAATATGTGGGCCCCTACCCTTCGAGGTTTTCGAGCGGTCAGGCTGCACCTTGGACTTTGGGGCAGATTAACATGGAACCCCGAAAGAAAGAAAGAAAAACAATTTGGAGTGCGGGATTTACGGTTTAGAGTTTAGGGTTTAGGGTTGAGAGTTTAGCGTTTAAAGTTTCGGATTTAGGGTTTAGAGTTTAGGGTTTAGAGTTTAAACTTTAAAGTTTAGGGCTTAAGGCTTAGGATTAGGGTGATTGTCACCTTCCAGAAGAAAGGGACATGTGAGGATCTTGAGCTGCAGCTCTGTGTCTCCAAGGCGCAGACAGCCAATGTTAAGGCCCTGAAAAGGAAGTGGTTTTATTCATGTATGGGTCTACATTGAACCCTGAAGCCGAAGCCTTAAAGCCTGACTTCGGGTTTAGGGTTTAGGGTTTAGGGCTGAGGAGTTCTGGCAAACGCATGCCCGCGGCTTCAGTCGAAGAGCCGGACTACCGCTCATGGGCATTGTTAGGTGGACCCCTCCAAGTAGTGACTGTGTTTGGGGTTTAGGGAGGGATAATGGTGATTATGTTCTGGTCTGTTTATGTTCCCACTATACCACTATTACAGGATTGAGCGAAACCGAACACCCCCACAACCACTGCAAACCCTAGCACCTGGGACTTAAGTGACTTACGGTAATACACGTTGGGTTTAATGTAGACCCATGATAAATAGACGGATGCCTATTTTAATCCCTATTAAGGGAAGGGGGTTTATTAGTCAGGGGTCTTGGCTGGGGTTTAGGCTTTATGAAGATTTTCTCCATCAAGTCCATCCACAGTTTGAACGAACACATACAAAGTGCAAACCATAATGCAAACAACCATGGTGAAAACAAAGCATGTAGAGACACCATGCTACCCTGCAAAACGCCTATGAAACTGGAGAAAACTCAAATAAAGCGGTTGGTGTTTGTTAGGGTTTAGGATTCAGGGTTTAGGGTCATCAAACCCCAATGGAGCCTTGTATTGTAGCAACCCGAACCCAAACCTACTATACAATCTCACGGCCATTTTCCCTAGTTTGCGTCAATATAAAATTTGAAAACAACAGTAAAGATCAAAAAAAATATAAGAGGAAACGTGACAACAACAATAACAAGAATGAGTATAGAAGCAACAAAACAGAATAGCCCACACAACAATAACAACATGACAATGCTAACAATAGTAAGAATAGCCATACCACCCAACGTAACAATTCATAACACTAACATTGGCAAGAACTGTCAACGATAGCTTTCAAGAACAAGAACCGTTTTCAATGATAATTTTCAGTAATTACTACTGTAATAACTAGACACGAAAGATAAACCCTATAGTCCCCTTTAAGTAGATAGAAAATGGCTTTGGGTATCTTAGAATAAGATCCCCATGTACCCCATATTCTAACTACTTCAGGGGGACGATAGGGTTCAGGGTTTAGGGTTGATTTGCGAGGTTTTGCGGAGTTTGCTGTCGAGAAAGTTTAGCATCTGAAGCTTGGCTAGATTCGCCTTAAGGTTTAGCTAGATCCCTATTCAAGGGCCCTGCTACCCGCCTCTATTCTACCCGCCCGAGGTTCCCCCCTTAATTAAGGTTGCTTAGGGATAGTTAATCAATGAGGAACCTTGAAGGGGGTAGGTAGTAAAAAGGGGGTGGTAGGGGGAACCCCTGACCTATTATCTAAAGTGTCGCTCGTTTCCGACTGGGATACCACTAAGAATGAGTGTTAGTATGCGAAAAAGGGTAAAATCATGTTCAATCCTAAGCAAGAGACATTAGGAGGGCCTCCCACCCTGTAGTAGCAGTATAATAGGAATATAAGAGGACCCTGATATAGTTCCTTCTTATCCCTTATAGTCACTATTACTGGGTGGGGGCTTCACCCAACATAAACCCTAAAGTGTTAGCTGAAACCCTAAACCCTAAACCCTAACCCTAAACCCTAAACCCTAAACTACATCAAACTCCGAGGGTTGAGTGTATCTTCACTCCTTCACTTACCTGGGTCATTGTTGGTTATGGTTTAGGGTTTAGGGGTTATGGGAGGACCTCCCCACCCTGTAATAGTCACTATAAGGGATAAAGGTGATAATGTTAGATTCCTCTTATATGCCTACCATACCACTACTACAGGGTGGTGGGGGGGGGGGGGGTCCTCCTAAGTGATAACCTTAACTTTGGCTGGCCTAGAACTCAATAAGGAATATGGTAGTTTCCCTAAATAGGGGGACCCCAATATAGACCCCAATATACTCTAATCCTTGTTATGGGGAGCCTCAAAAAGGTACCCCTAATTTTGGGAAACCCCCTAAACCCTAATCCCAAAACCCTAGATAAGCCCTATAACCCCCGTTTAAGGTACCCCTAACTTTGGGAAACCCCTATACGGTGTAAGTTGAGGGTTTGCAGGGGAAACCTTGTCAACTGCAGAGGCTTTCGATTAAACGAGATGGAAATTGGGGTTTACGTAGTAGTTCATAGTTTGACTCTCAAAGTTGCGAACCTTGTTTAAGGGTGAATCAAGGTGGTTTAGGGTTTGGGGTTTCAGGCTTGTACCCCTAGGGTTGTACCCCTGGGTTTTGGGGTCCTTTTAAGGGACTCCTGGGGACCACATTGGCTCATAAAAGGGTTATTTCAGGGCCATATTGGGAAAACCTTTTAGGGGTACGACCTCAGGGGTACAACCTGGGAACCCTAGAAGCATTGGGAAAGCTGGAAGTTGCGGAAATCAACTACAAGGCCAGTAGGCTACAGTCTTGAGTGAGCGTTGCCCCTTTCTAGGGTACCCTAAACCTAAATCCATTTGAGGTAATTAGGATTTCCAGGCACAGATGTCAAAGAATTCCCACAGCAGAGTGTGCCTGGGCAGTCAGAGTCAATTAATGATATTTGCTTATCATAACCCATGTGGGGTGTAGGGTTTGAGGTTTAGGGTTGAGGTCCCCTGTCCACGGGAACCCACACATGGTCCCGATTTGGATTCCCATTTAGATCCCAAGAGGGTTTTTCAGCACTAGATGGACAGATTGGGAAGTCCATACTCCTGAAGGCTTAGACTCTTGAATGCTAAAAGGCGTTTTAGGGTTTAGAGTTATTGGACCTCAAACCCTTATCAGTTGCATTCTGGGGCACATTCGGAACCTGCTCACTTAGGGAATGGGGAGTGAGTTTTAGAGACTAGTATACGGGACTAAATAAGGGCTACTATCGGGAACCACATCCTCATGTCCTATTCAGTTTATGTGTAGGTTCCGTTTCCAAGAGCACGTTATCAATGCATGGAACGCTGCACTTGGGACCATGCAGCGTTCCTTTCGGATCCCTTGCACAGCCCTTTCACTACCTCACGCGGCTTCCCCGAAGGAGATCCCCTAAGCCTCATTCCCATGGTGTTTAACTGGGTTGCTGTTAAGGAATTTAAATTAAGTTAGCATAATGGGTGTATATGGTAAATAATGGGGTTTCCCCAATATAGTATATTAATTTAAGTTCCTTAACAGCAACCCAGTCCCATGGTGTTTACGGGGTGGGCTTGGGTTTCCACGCTTCTGGAGGAGGCGGCGTTCCCATGACATCTGCATTTGCTGGGTTCTATGGGGATAATGGAAAAGAAAATGGAAACCCAAGGTCCCTTTAGAGGGACATATAGGGTTATAGGGATTATACAGGGGTTATATGGGGATAATGGAAAAGAAAATGGAAACTACTATAATGGCTTATATAGGGACTACTATAAGGAATATATTGGGACAAGTTCGAGGTCTTGCTTCCAGAGGCCGCCTGCCTCTCCAGTGTCCTGGAACTGGAGGCAAGCCAAGACTTTGCTGACCTGTATCGGGTCCAGCTCGCCCGAAGCAAAATGTGGGGTTGGAGCTCAGATGCCTCTGGCAGAAAATGGCTCCGTCGCAACCTTGAGGCTTCTGGAGGTCATCCGGTCGCTGTTTCTCCTCAGGGCACCAAGTAGTCGGGGTTCTTGATGTCTTCAGTGCTTTAACCATTTCTCCTGAAGAATTGCCTTTTAAATTGTCTCTTCACTTGCCTTCAGGGTTTAAACTCTGAAGCGTAGGATTGAGGGTTTAGGGTTCTTGTCTTGGCTCACAGGAAACTCATCATTAAGGGAGGGACTTTCCAAGCCAGGTGGACAGGGCTTTATCGTTATGATGTCCTTATTCAGTTGTTAGTACTATTATCCTGTTTTTATTCTGTCATTATTTTATGAAAGGAGCTGAGATTTCAATCTCGTTCATCCCGTGTGCCGCAGACTCCGATGCTACTCAGCTCGAATGGAGTTCCTGGTTCTAAGGGATAGAGCTTTGGATTTCCTTGGAGGGTGAAAAGACTTAGTAAGCGTGTTGATAATAGGGATTACTGCGTGCATTCTATGGCTTACATGGGCTACATATATATTTGCACACCCCCACTGACCCTGCAAATGAGATTGTCCACCGTACCAACCCCTTAAAGTGGATTGCTCTTAAGGAACTTGAATTACAGCAATCTAGTAAATCATGGAACAAATGGAGAAGCCATAAAGCCCAAACCTTCAACCCTATACCGGACTAGGAAATGAAAGGGCTTATAGGGTTCAGCTGTCGGGTAGCGGTGGGCGGTGGGGCTGTCCTGTAGGGTTCTTCTAGGTTGGGAGGGCCAGGGGAAAAGGGTTTAGGGTTTAGGTTTAGGGTTCAGGCTAGTGAGGGCGAGAACTGGGGTTATTATGTGGTTTATAGGGGTAATAAGTATACTTACAACATCTTCCTGATTTTGAAGATAGGCAAGGGTGGGGAATAAGGGAACATATGATATAGGGACTATATAGGGATTGTACTCCCTTATTCCTTGCTAACCACTAGTAAGTCAATGTGGCGCTTATCCTATCTCAGAAGGCAAATCAAGGCGTTCACCTGCAGGTGGATGTAGGCAGCATTCCTCCTTTCGCAGTCACTATGAGCGTCAGAAGGATCTACCATAGAACCCAGGGTTTAGGGTTTAGGGATCTACCATAGAACCCAGGGTTTAGGGTTTAGGGGTTCAGGGTTTAGGGTTCAATCTACCAATTTGAAGTGGAATTATGTTTTTCTGACCGTGACCTGGTAGAAGCCTCCTGGTAACCACCAAGCTTTGGGCGAATTAAAACATAGACCTGTGAAAGGCTGAGGGAAGCGAAAGTATTAGGTAGTTTCCATATCTAAGGGGGCCCCAATACAGACCTGTCCTTGCTATTGGGACTCCCAAAAAGCAACCCCCGTAGCAGCTTAGCTACCAAAAACCTGGGCAACTCTGCAGCTGTCAATGCCGTTTAGGGTTTAGGGTTTAGGGTTTAGGGTTTAGGGTGCACTGTAGACCTCAAACATGAGGGTGACATTTGAGTGCTCTCGAGGTCTTTTTTTTATGGGGTGTTGTGAGGCCCGCCCTAACAATACCTGGAACATGAAACTATAGTCCCCCTCAAGTAGATAGAATATGGGGTATATGGGGATCTTATTATAGTATACCCAAAGCCATATTCTATCTACTTAAGGGGGACTATAGCACTATCCTGATACTCTTTGTACAGGAAATGCAGTTGATGGGGGGGTCACTGTGAGGCAGGAGGTGCTCTTTCTGTAGTACATTCATTTGAACGCAGGGGAAAACCTAATTGGTTCTTAGTGGAAACATATAATCCCTACACCCTATATAATCCCATAGAATATGGCCCCTTCTTCCGTAGATTTCCCAACAATTAGAGCCCCAATATATACCCTATTATAACGTATTAGTTTCCATGTTCTTTTCCAGTATCCCTAAATAGTCCCTGAATGATACCCTTATATTCCCTTCTTCATATAAGTCCCATATCATCTATGCCCCTTTCCCTACTAACCCTAAACCCTAAATCCTATATCCATATACAATATGTTCCCTTAGTCCCTACTAAGCTAAACCCTAAACCCTAAACCCCTGGACCCTAAACCCAAAACCCCTAAACCTTAAACCCTAAACCCCAAAACCCCTAAACCTTGAACCCTAAACCCCAAAAACCCTAAACCCTAAACCTTGAACTCTAAGCCCCAAAACCCCTAAACCCTAAACCTTAAACCCCAAACCCCAAAACCCCTAAA
>CAJNIZ010007335.1:84874-97231 GCA_905231905.1 Symbiodinium pilosum
GAAACTTGCAAATTAGTTTAGAACTCCTCAAACCCTTGGACTAATGGGGCGTCGCTTGGACTAATAGGGCGAATCTTGGACTAATGGGAACCTGACGTACTCCCAGTGTTGTCATCACAGCTTTCCGTACAAACCAGAAGCGCATGAGAAAAACAAATCTATCAAAAAAACTTAAAGTTATGGCGCCCAGGCCGTACTTGGCCACGAAACCAATGTAGAAACGATAAACGCGCAAAAGCACTGCAAATAACAGGGTATCTGAAATCGAGAGCCGAAATAAGCATTTTACGGCGCTCAGCTCGGAGGGCTTCTGTTNNCCTCGTGTGGTTTTCAAAGGACACATGCCAGAATAATGTACCGTCAAATAACAACACGATAGGTAGTAATAGTAGTAGTAGTAGTAGTAGCAGTAGTAGTAGTAGTCGTCGTCGTCGTAGTAGTAGTAGTAGTAGGAGGAGGAGTAGTAGTAGTAGTAGTAGTAGCAGCAGCAATTGCAGCAGTAGCAGTAGCAGCAGCAGTACCAGTACCAGTAGCAGCTGCAATGGCAGCAACAGTAGCAGTAGTAGCAGCAGCAGAAGAAGGCGAAACGTAGGGATCTACGGGCTTTAAGTGTTTGGGGTCAGGGCGTGGGGTCGGGAGATCTTAGGCAGGCTAATGATGGGGACACCTGCGTTTGTTCATTGTTGTTAGAACAGGGCTTAATAGGTGTTCAAACCATTACTCAATCCTACTGACCCTCCAAGTTGAGAACAGGCTAAGGTCCACGGTAAGGATAGGGATGAGGGATGAGGGCTGCTTAGGGATCAAGTTGCGCTTTAGGGTTTAGGGTTTACGCAAACACTTGCAATGACTGTGTTTAGGGTTTAGGGTTTAGGGCTATCTACGGCGTAGAGGGATGGAGACTTGGCAAGGCCTCAGGGATCAGGAAGTGGGCTGCGGCTAAGGGTTTAGGGATTAGGGTTTGGTGGGATTAGGTATTGGGAGGGTGTAGGGCGATTTTAAGGCAGCTGGGCCCTGTGCTGGGATTTGACAGGATTCTGACTTAGGGATGAGGGTGGCTTGCGGATTAGGGTAAAAAGTTCCGGGATTCCAAGAGTTTTCATGTGGTCTGTAGGTCTCTAGGAGGTTCTTCAGCATGCCTATATATACCTGGACCCTGGCTGTCCTACCTTTTTTTGAGTATACCCTACAGTTGTATAGGACATAACCCCCAAAAAGGAAGGACATCCAGGGTCCAGGTAAGGCTTGCAAAAAGGCATCATAGGCTTGTGGTAGCCATAGATTAGAGATATAATGAAGTCTGGAGACACTTCAGGGGATGATGTTGGGGCGGGTTTCCATGATTTCCTGTGGAAGGCCCTGACACCCTAAGTCCTAAACCCGCAATTCTACTAAAGCCTTCACGGTCACTCGTACTACTACTGTTGTTAGTACTAATCATAATCCAGCTACTATTACTAGCACTGTTGCTATTATTACGATCACTAGTACTGTTACTATTACCAGTATCGCGGTCCTTCTGCCTGATGTACATACCCCATTTGCCGGCCCGCAGCTACAATGCTTCCTAGTATGACTGGCGCATACCCACGCCTGCGCGGACCCAGCACATTCTGTCGAAAAGCATTTAGATCATGGTTCATATGAAAGAAGAGCTGCTAAATCCCCATTATTCACCTACTTACTAAGTCCCCCCGACAGTCGAAGTAGACCATAGAACATGCTTAAGGCTTGGGAATCAGGATGTTGCACTTCTCTGAATCTACCCTGGAACCCTCCCCTATTGCCGTTTACTGACTTCTAATAAGCAAGGATGAAAATTTGGGTCCTGCCCCCACCCATTAAATTAACAGTCTTTAATAGGCGTCATATTAAGGGCTCTATATAAGTATATATATAAACCCTATATAAACCCTATATAAAGCCTATAAAGCCAAACTTTAACCGTCCCAAATTCTGTTGGGACACTATCCAACTGTCCATGAGGAGGGGCAGCATCTGAATTGAAAATTGTTTTCAAGGCAACCCTGGCTCTAACCTTTAGGGTTTAGGATTTAGGATTTAGGATTTAGGGTTTAGGGTTGAGGGTTTAGGGTTTAGGGTTAGGGTTTAGGGTTGAGGGTTTAGGGTTTAGGGTTTAGGGATATATATATATAGGGGTTATATGGGGATATATAGGACCTCATTCTCTGAATTCTTTGGGTCCCGGGCTCTGGGATACGTCAAACCCTCGACTCTGCAGTTGGCTGCAAGTACTTGGAGAAGATCATGGGATTCGGTAATCACATATAACTGGGGTTCTTTCCTAAGATATAGCTGGGTGATCATATATAGGGTAGGGGTAGAAGTAGGCCTTAAACCCAGTTAAAGGTACTTATTATATCCCTGGAGCCTTCAAGGCAGGGAATGAAATCAAATGCTTCAGCAGCCCCTCTGAGCACCCGAATGATCCCTGTCATCCCTGCATGGATTCGCGGATGGCCATTTCTCACAACTATGTACCCCGCATCTTGTAAGAGCCAGAAAAAGCTGGTGCAGATTCTGAGGATGTTCTGACACCCTAAGCTTAGGTGATCCCTTAGGTGGAACCTCCACCCAGTAATTGCGACTATAAGGGATAATAAGGATCATATTAAAGGGTCATACTGTATTCCTATTATACCACTATTACAGGGTGGGGGGTCCTCCTAAGTGAGCCCCCCGCACTCATAGGGCACCCCTATGTTTCTACATGCTAGCGGTAGTGCGCGAAAGGGACTGTTGGCCATTAATGTAGGCGCCACATATGCCAATGTATCCACGTAACCATCGCGAAGCCCGCCTGATGCCCACAAAAACATGATGGGATCTCGATACTTATCCCAAATTGTGTCAGGTAGCGTATAGTCTGAATTCCAAGTATCCGCCTTAACCAGGCCTAAAATTCTCCCTTACATTATACCATATGTAATCCCCCTTTACAGGGTTAGCTATAGCTCACGTAACCTTATCTTCCGAACAGACTCTGGGGCCAAAACGGAGACCTGCGAGTCCTTTGCGGAATGGCCTGAGAGGGTTCTTGTCCTGCAAGCATCAGCAACTAATGTTTAGGCCATCGGTAGGATTTGTAGTCTCCCTTAAGTAGATAGAATATGGAGCATATGGGATCTTATTAAAATATGCCCAAAGCCATATTCTATCTACTCAAGGGGGACTATGGGTAAGAGTTGCGGTTCTGGCAATCCAATCCTACTTCCCAGCTCGTCCGGGACAGTCCCCAAGGAAGGCAGGATAAACGTGTCCTCATGGGTGCTGCTGTCCAATTGTGAGAAACAGGTCAGAAGAGTAAATGCAGGGTGGGGGGGGGCTTCGTAAGTAATTATACTTCTAACCCCTGTAAGCCACGAGTCTCAACCTTTAACTAAGTGCCCCTGACCCTGAGCCCCAACCGCTACAAAAACATGTGCATCCCCATGTAACCCCTAGAACTGCCCTATAGTTTTAAACGGACCCTACTTACAAAGTCCGCCTGACCCACCGCATACTGACCTAGGCAGTCATCAAGATGTTGGGGTAGGCGGCCGAACGCTTGGAGTTGAGCATTTGGAAGATGAGCTTCGGAATTAGGGAGCTACAGGGCACTGCCCGGGGGGCTCAGCTCAAGGTGTGCGGTTTAGGGTGTGAAGCTAGGAAGCTCTTCCCCAAGGCATTGCGCGTTTCACATCTCCATGTGCAAGCCAAAAAGACAAGCGTGCTGACACACGCACGCATGTGCGTTCCTATTGCTGCTAGTCATGCTGTTACTCGTACTCGCTTGTCTGATTATCATCTCCTCTGAACTACCACTTTGAAGGTAAAGGAGACTATGATGCTTCGGCTATCTCTGGCTCCCTGACACATATCAGCTTTTCGGCTCAAGTGATGGTTTTGAGGGTACAAATTGGAAATTGGATTATAGGGTGCTCCTTTACAGGGGACAAATTGACACTCACCTACAGCCCGATTTGAAATACTCGAAGCCCTGCAAAACCTTACAGGCACTACAACACCATGGTAAAGCACGCCTCTGTCTACTCTATAATCTTCCAGCTCCCAGAAAGACTTGAGAACACGCTTCCGAGCCGCAAAACACATGAAACACAAAATTCTCCAAAGCCAGTTTATCATCAACCTCTACAACCTAAACCACATAAACCCGTACAGCCCGTCCGTGTGGCTGCCACCGGCTTGTCCCGAACATCCGCATGCGCTGTCACAGCAGGTGGAATCGCAGCGGCCTCAATACCAGAAAAGCCTAAGCCCTGCAGTAGCTTCCATTTTCTTTTCCATTATCCCTATACATCCCCTGCGTAAGCCCCATATAATTTGGGGTTTCGCGATTAGGGTTTTGCCTTTGCGTTTCGGATCATGACGGGAGTTTCTGCGAATGGCGGGTACACATGGGATCATAGGGGGCTGTAAGGGCCTTATTTAAACCTTACTCGGCTAGGGATCAATTCTGTAAGGTTTGCGTTTAGAAACACCTGAAAGACATTGTTTCAATATGGGCAGTCTCCGAAGACTGTCTATCAAACTGTCGCCTGGTGCAGCACATCACGCGAGTCATAATCTAAACTCCGAGTATCCCCCTTAAGAATCCCTAAGATACTTCCCTATCTAATCCCCCATATAATCACCCTTTACGGAGTTTAGACCCTAAACACTAAACCCTAAATAACCCCCATAGTAGTCCCCTATATAAGCCCTTCTAAACCCTCCCTTTGAGGAGTTTGGCGGGTCAAGGGTCACTTAGCCAACAAAACCGCGGATGACTTTAGCCAATTCGGATCCCGCACAGTTTCAGGTCACTTAGCCCACAAAACGCGGGTCTCTTGGCCAATTCAGGATTCTGGGAGAGCCTGAAGGGTCTTGGCTATAAACCCCATTTGAAGAGTCAGGGGGCGTAGCAAGTATGTTATTATTCGGGATAACTAGGGTTACTATTTAGGTTATAGGCTACAGGCTATAGGGGTTAATAACCTACTTACCAAGTCCCCACGACCCCCCCAAGTAAGGGGCGCCATCCTTTGCATCGCTTGGAGGGTCTGGGAAACCAGCAGCAAGCAGAACAGCCTCCACGTCGACTGCCATGGGCTTCGTCTCCGGAACAACTGGCAAGCTTCAGGCGAGGGTCAAAACTAAACCGTAAACGCTTCAAGACCTAAACCCTGAAACTCAAAAACTAAACCCTACACCCTTGTTAGGGTTTAAGTTTGAGGGACAAAAAACTAAACCCTACACCCTCGTTTGGGTTCAAAGTTGAGGGACAAATCCCAAGTCGACGCGTAAATTGAGGAGCCCTACCCTTCCCCCAAGAACCCCCTTTTCAAAGAAAAGTAGTCTTTGCCGGGCCCTTCCTGGGCTAGCATAGTAGTTTGGGAAGAGCATATAATTCCTGAACGGCCTTCGAAATACTTTGGGGCAGTGGAATGAACTGTGAACTATCAACAACTGAGGCTTGGTAGTGTGTGCTTAGGCTTTGGAGGAATTGATTTCAAAAACTTCCGTGGCCCCTTCAAAGGGGTTATAGGGGATACGTAGGAGTACTTAGAGCTTTATAGGACTTTCGAGACCCTTGACTCAGGATTTTATTAGATTATACAAGATTGACATCTTTCTTAGGGCCCCTTGACCCTGCCCGAAACCTTACTGTAAGCGTCTATCTCGGAGCCCGTTTTGGTGGAAAGCCCCCCTGCATGGCTTCGACAAAGATCTATAAGGATGTATAAGGATATACAGGGACATACAGGGTTAGATGGGGAGCTGTTGCAGGGATGGGTGATATGGGAGTTGCACAAAGTGATTCCTGTAAGAACTATAGTCTAAATTCATAGTATCGCCCTTAAAAAATCCCGAAAATACTCCCTAAAGAATCCCCTATATAGCCCCCCCTTTAAGAGTTTAGACTATAGCTTGTATGATTATGAACTCTGATCCATCAGGGAGATCCCCTGTAATCTCTCTGAATCACTATCCCTACGGCACCCCTTTTCTTTTGACACAATTGCCGGTATTTTTGGGTGGCTCCACCAATAATTTACAGTAGTTGGGGTCCATGTAGGGGCCCCCTATGCTGAGAATTCACCACATCGATGCTGCAACTTTCTGACGTCTGCTGGAAGCTTGACCCCTAAACCCCGAGCCTCGACGCTTCACTACTTTGCCTCAGCGCGCATGAAAGATCAAACCCAATTAGTAGACATGCTCCGCAACATGAGGGTTAGGGCTTAGAGTTTTGGGTTTGGGGTTCAGGGCCTAGAGTCTCGGGCTCTTTCAAGAGAATATACAGGGATCATTTTGAGAAATTTACACTTGCATGTAAGGGATTTCCGAAATCAGGGTTCCCTGTTTGGCAGTTCTTGTATGGTATGGATTATCGCGTTTCGGGGTATATCTACCACACGAGGATGACTCAGTACCGGGGGTGGAGAGGTTTCTGAAAATGACAGACCCTTCGTCGTGATTCTTGAGACGGTGATTGCATCAGGCCCAGGGTCTGAAGCTGAATATCTAGAAATTCCGTACTGCCTAGTGCAAAAGCCTCACTAGGTAGGGCGATTCCTACTATGGTTGCAATTTTTCAAACCCCTACATTAAGCAAAAAATCGTGTCGCTTCCACTGTCCACGAGCTCCGTTATGAACCCCTGGCCGGCAGGTCATGAAGGCAAAGTCGAAACGTGGCGTGATGCTCCGCGTGGCCAGAAATTCGTCATCTTGTGCTTGTTGCAAGAGGAGTGGGTAATGTTTTTGGTGATTAGCCAAATAAGACTTTAGTCTTCTTTCAAAATACTACAGCCCAAGGGTGCAGGTAAGCATATTGTATCTTGGGGACTACAGTGCCCAAATTAGAAACACTGCATATATCAAGGCATGGATGATTGGGAAGCCGGGTTCTCCACAAGAAGCCATTCCAAATGAAACACACAAAATATGGGAGATTTCCCAAAATTAGGGGTACGTTCTGGGGATCCCAATAATAAGGATTGCAGTATGATTGCAGTATTTGGGGGTCTGCATTGGGGTCCCCTTATCTTGGGAAACTACCATATCTGCAGGGTTCTCCAGTACAGGTATCCTGGTGCCCATGGGGATGTCAGGACTTGATGGGACCACGCTGCAAACTCCATAAAGTCCTCAACCCTTAACCATAAACCATCAACTCTTAAAAAATGCTTTGCATCAGACCTATGGGTAGGTGCCAAGTTATGGCCCGCAGATCCTTATAGGGGAGCTTGCAAAAATGGGTGGGAAATGGGTGGGGCCCTACATCTTCCTTCATATACTAGAGTCCCCGTTATGGGTACCCCAAAATGGCACCCCTGATTTCAGAAATCCCATATATTGGGCTTACTAAGGGACCCCGGTTTGAGGTCAGACCCAAACCTTGGCTCAAGACGTCCTCGTGTGGGTTTCGGGTTTAGGGTTTAGGTAGGAACTAATGAATGGAAAACAAAATGGAAGCTACTATCTTAGGGCTTTGGGTGCCCAGTCAAAAAGCCATCCAGATATAACATTCGCAGGTATTTTACAATATGTTCCGCAATAATGGGGGAAACGACTCAGGATTCCTATACGACATCGGACGAGCCCTCCCTGCTGCTGGGTTTAGGGTATAGGCATGAGGGTGAGATCATCAAGGTCTTAGCTTGTGGCGAACTTTGCGCACGGCGGCGCTGTCGCTTGCTTTCGCTGCGCTCCTGAGTCCGATGCTGTGGTCAGGATAGTTGCATCTGCTCCCAACCCTGCTCCCTACATAACCCCTGTATAATCCCTATAGTCCCTATATACCCTATATCTTCCCCAATACTACCCCAATAGGATGGCATAAGTTGATGCCACACCAATGATTTAGCTCGCTGTGTCCGAACCCCAAACCCTGAATAGTAGTCTCCATTTTCTTTTCCATTCTTCCTACATAACCGCTATAAAACCTCTATATAATCCCTATATAGCCCCTAGTCCCCAGTATGGGGGGGGACTAGTAAGTTGACTAGTGAGCATGTCTGAGCTCTCTACCATCTGTGAAAACTTGCTAGTTTCCATAATTTTATAAATAGGGGAGCCCAATGTGGACCCCGGTATACTATAATCCTTAGTTTTAGGATCCCCGAAAAAGGTATCCCGAATTTGAGAAAGCCTAAACCCTTTATGGCCCTATCTATTCTTGTATATCCCTGAATATCCCTATGTATTCCTCGTACTTTGGGGAAACTGGATCAGACACGGGTCATGGGCTGGGCAGTATTCCCCCCCATACTGGGGATTAGGGGCTATATAGGGGTTATATAGGGATTATATAGGGGTTATATGGAACTATATAGGAAAATGGACAAGAAAATGGAAACTACTGTTGAGGGTCTAGGAATAAGGGCTCGGGATGTTGCCCCAACAGTGGAGAGTCAAACGGAAAAGAACATGCAAAATGGAAACTAGGTTTGAATAGTGGGTTATAGGAATTAAAGTTTCCCAAATTCAGGGTACCAACTTGGGGTCCCAATGATAAGAAATGCAGCATTTTTGGGGTCTATGCTGGGTTCCCCCGTTCAGGAAAACATGATGATGATGATGATGATGATGATGCTGCTGCTATTAATTATTATGATCAGTGCTACTCGCACTGCGATGACGAGTACTGCACAAGGCATTCTGGCTGGTGCTGCGGGTGCATGCTACAGTAAGTCGGAACTACATGTTTTCCAAATACGAGTTGGTAGAAGGAGGTTGTCCTTCATAAATCGCGGGGTTCCTAGAGAGTCCCTTCCAGGCGTCCGTGTAATCCCTAGAGAGTTCCTGAAGCCCCGAACCCCAAACCCTAACTCCTTAAACTCTGAACCTTATGCGTCCCCAAGAGCCCTTTAAAACGTCCCTATGGCTTTTTCAGGTCTCAGGAGTCGACTTATCTTCAGCCAGAGGCAGAACCTGGCAGTGGATGGGATTCATGGCTCCAATGTTTTTTTTTGAGCCTAGGGCCTGAAGCCATGCGCTTCCAGCACTGCTATGGAAAATTCTAAGCGAAGTTGGGGCGCGCGTAGGCACGGCCAGAGTGTAGGGTTTAGGGTTCAGGGTTTAGGGTGTAAGGTTTAGGGTTCAGGGTGTTGGATTTAAGGTTTAGGGTCTAGGATTTGGGGTGTAGGATTTAGAGTTTAGGGTATGGGTGTGGAGTGACGGACCCATGGTTCTGTGTAAGCAGCGGTATGTGTGTGATTGTGAACAGGCTGATATTCGGGGGTTCATGAGTTTCGCATTTTGCGTTTAGGGTTTGAAGGGTAGGGGTGAGAAGGGTTCGTAGGCACGAGAACGTCTAACAGGAGCTATCTGAACTAAGTAGTTACGGATTTCCTAAGCACCCCCTCTGCACTAGTCTCCGAACGCTCCTCACCGACTTCAAGGGGTGGTTCAAGGAACCCATAAAAGACGATATCCCGAAGGAGAAAAACAAGTTACTCAGTATTGGGGACGAATGAAATACGACTTAGGTGTAACCACAAATGAAACTCCAAACACCATCTCTCTTCGACGATTCTTGTTGGTAACCGTCTGTCTTAGTTCAAATCTGATGTTTCGACACTTACCAGCACCACAAATGGCACTATGGCACATGACATTCGAGAAGCCCGGACGGTCATGGGTAGGTATACGTGCGACTATAAACGGGATAAGTCCAGTTAAAGTTACAACGCCTTTTGCCACCTTCGAGTGGTTTTCAAACATCGGGGTCTCAATATGGTATAAATACCGTCATGATATTCCGACCGCTCAAAGGGGACCCTAATTTCCTGACACCCAAACAGTATAATCCACTACATAATCCAGTTACCCTTAGCCCAGACTCTCAACTGCACAGTCCTTTACAATCACTTTGTATTCAGCATACTCACGAAAATGCCTTGTCCTTGCCGCGCGTTCGCGTCTCCTTTGGGGCAGCAACTGGCGCCGTGGCGACGACACCTCCGCAGTCTCAGCTTGGCTTGAGGAGTTTAGGGTTTAGGATTTAGTGTTTGGTCTGGGGCTCAGGGATTTGGGTTTAGGATTCTGGTTTAGGGTTTTAGTTTACAGGGTCAATTGCCTGGCAAAGATAATCAGTTTTCTGGGTCCATACAGGGATATTCGTGTAAGGACATTTGCCGATGCTTCAGAATCTACACCTTGAAGAAAGCTGTTCATAGACGACTGCCCTTTCAAGCAGACCCCCAAAGATACTCCATCTTGGTTTGAGGCAAGCTACGCAAGATGACTCACAAAGAGTCGCAGCTGCTGAAGCGCTAGCAGCTAGCTGCAATCACCGCATTCCTAAGAACCACCCGCCAGTATTCGTACAGTAGCAACACAAGCACCAACAGTAACACAAGCTGACATTGATGCAGCATTCGGCCTGCGGCTGCTGCAGTCGCCATAGGTGCCGCGGGAGCTGCAGGGATTGCCACCGGCGCTGCCACTGCCGCTGCGGGCGCAGCATGTGCGGGCGCCGCAGGTGCTACAGGAGCGTGCGCAGGCGTGGGCGTAGGCGCGGGCGCCAAAGCTCTGAGGGAGCCTCCGCCCGTGACCTGCCGCGACAAGGCTGGAAATAATCATGACAGGCATGGTAGCAACAGATTTCCAGAAGCACGATACGGAAGACCTATGCAACGGAGTACCCTGAAAGCACAGCACGTGGGCAAGGAATCAGCGCGCCTTCAGGCGCAGGATCCGCTTCAGTGCCAGCCGCGTCTTGCAGTCAAAGTCCTTCCTCAGTCCAAAACAACAGGGTCTTGAGGTGAGGTTGCGTCTGGAACAAGTTATCGGCGTCCATGAGCAACAGGGCGGAAGACATCTTACTGTTACGCTGGTTCTGAACCTGGAAGAAGGGACTATAATCCCTTTATAACTAATTTATAACCCCTACTATACCCATGTTCCCTACCAAGAACCAGTAAGTAGTAAGTAGATTTGTAAAGCCCATGGAGTGATCTTGGACTATCTTGGACTGCTACGCACCCCTGCCAGGTACAACTGGGACCTGCTGCAGCGCTGCAGCTGACATCTCTGCTGCCGTAGCAGGGAAGGCATACTTAAGCTTTAGGTAATAACAAGAATAGTAATAACAATAATAGTAGTTGTAATAATCCTCGTTTAACAATAATAGTAGAAATAATGGCAGTAATAGTACTAACAACAGTGGTACGAGAACGAATAACAAGCAGGGAAGTCAATACTAAAGCTTCAGGCATTACTCGAGGAACGTATCCATGACAGCGCCGGCTGGGATGTTCCTGAAGGTTGGGCCTCTAAAAAGATCAAAATACTTCTAATAGTAGCAACAATGATAGTAATAGTGGTAACAATGGATACAGTAAGAACAATAAGAATACTAATAATATTACATAAAATCTTGACCTTCATCTAGGTAGAGCACAGCGGACATGATGAAAAGGAATTGGATCTGTCCCGGAACCCGCACAAAAGAATCATGTTAGCTGTTCATTGGGCAGGGTTCTCATAAGTAAACATTGACAACTATTTCCGGGACGTACCTTGGAAAATCTAAGGCACAAAGCCCTTGACGCCTGCAAGACACCCCAACTCCACCTTTGCTCCTCTGGACTGACTCCTCTAGGGGTTTAGGGCTTGGGGTGTATAGTCCCCCTTAAGTAGACAGAATTTGGCTTTGGGCATATTCTAATAAGATCTCCATATACCCCATCTGAGGACCATAGGGCTCCATCCCCAGCATTGCCCAAATTACCCTCGAAATCCTTCCCCGATTTTCTAGCTCGCAGCTTGAAGCCTGAGCCTTACTTAGACGTGCACCACAGCTGGAAAAATGGAGATACCTAGGGACACATAGGGATAATGGAAAGGAAAATGGAAGCTACTATTTCGGCTTAGGGTTAATATAAGGGTTATACAGTAAGGATAATGGAACAGAACATGGAAGCTACTATTTGGGGTTTAGGGTTTAGTGAATATACTGCCAAAGTGGGATGTAGGGTCCAATTGCAAACTGGGAGCCTGTGCTTATCAAGTGTGCGAAAGGGTTCTAAGCCGCTGCGGGGTAGAAAGCAACGACACGGTACCTCAAAGCAACTTCTAACCCCAAAGCCTTTACCCCCTAAGCCCTAAACCCAACTCCCTACACCCCCCAATTTCATTTCTACAGGACGCAAACGAAAAAAGGCTGGACCCAACACCCCAAAAGAAACTCTGAATCCTGAAGGCTTCTGTACTTTTGGCTGGGTTGCTGTTAAGGAACTTAATTCAAGTTACTACAGCCGGGAAACCCTATGAGTGAGCTACTTTATATGTACATATATACGCATCATGGTAGCTTAGTTCTCTAAGGGATGTGGAACCCCAGTAGA
>CAJNIZ010007335.1:104251-148965 GCA_905231905.1 Symbiodinium pilosum
TCCTACATCCTAAGCCCTAAATCCTACATCCTAAGCCCTAGATCCTACACCCTAAGCCCTAAATCCTACACCCTAAGCCCTAAATCCTACATCCTAAGCCCTAAATCCTACATCCTAAGCCCTAGATCCGACACCCTAAGCCCTAAATCCTACACCCTAGGCCCTAAATCCTAAACCTCATCCTCAAGACGGTGGAAGTTTTGCAGCCTGGCTTCGCTCGCCAATCTCTCTGCGTGCGAAGAAGCTGGCCTAGGAACTTCGCAGGTTAAGAGCTAAATACCCTTCTATATATAGTGGATTAGAGTTTTGAGTTTAGGGTTTAGGGTTAGGTTTTAGAGTTTAAGGTTCAGGGTTTAGGGTTTAAGGTTTAGGGTCCAAGGCTCAGGGTTTAGAATCTTGGGAGGTTCAGACTTCTCCCTTCAAGCGGACACGGGGGTTGCATGGGAGATATCTAAGGGTTCTATAGTTCTATAGGGGATATGCCGGGGTTAGATGAGATGTTACATGCGTTATGTAAGGTACATGTCGAAAATGGAAGCTACGATTTAGGGATTTGGGTTTAGGGCGTAAGTGGCGTAAGGCTTCCGGGTTTGGGAATTTAGGACTTGGGGCTTTCACGTTTCGGGTTTAGGGCTGTAGGGTTTATAGTTTAGAGCTCCAGGGGTTTAGGGGTTCAGGGCTTGAGTTTCGGGGATTCAATGTTCAAGGTTTAGAAGGACGGAGGATTTCTGGCAGAATCTGGCTTGTTATCAAAAAGGATTTTGGCAACCCCAACCCCAAAAAAATCGACCGAACTCTCAAGCAATTATATAAGGTCCTAATTTGGGGGAGTGGGGGAATCAAGCTCCCCCTATCATGTAAACCTAAACCCTAAACCCTAATCTTGAATCTCTACCGCTTGGCGGCTCTGGCTCAACAGTATTGATGTCTGCAGAAGAACCCGTTATCAGTAGGCTCCACATGGGCGGATACAAAAACAGGAGCCTGTTCGGGGAGGTATTCTACTTGAGAGGGGTTAGACTATACTGAAGTCTATATTGGGGCCTCCTGACCTTGTTCCATTTAAACCTTGCAAACTACGCTAAACATCCTGCGCGGCCTTCATATGCTACCATACAATAACTGCTAAGGTTCAGGGTACTTGGGGTCATGCTGGTTTTTTCGTATGTCCTTGCTTGCCACCAGCTCTTGCAAATCATCTCCAACCTGAACAAAATCCCAACCTCCAAAAGAGCCAAAAACACTTTGGAGCCCACAAAGGAACTCGAAGTCTGACAATCATTCACGGCTTAAGACATTTCTTGTTTAGTGTATCCCGAAAAGGGGATGAACTGACAACAAGCGTGAACGAACCCTCTGAACAATCATGTGAAGAAAGTTTCTTGTAGTCAAACCAAACAGGACTGCATAATCCAATGCCCACTTCATTTCGATGTTCTTTTCCATGTGATCCTCCAATATTAAATGAATAATTCCCATAAATCCTCGACCCTGCACCCTTATAACCGCTATGTAACCCCTAAACCCTAAACCCTAAACTATGCAACCCCCATATGACCCCCATACTCTTATAGGTGTGCTTGTGAAGTCACCAATCTCAGCAGAGAGGCTGCAAAGCACTTGAAGGGCAGCACTGGGGTTGGCATACCGCCTCAAGAAGGACTCCCATAGCGCCTCAAGGGTTTAAGTCTTGGGTTTAGGGATTTGGGTTTAAGGAGATTCCCTGTGAACGTCCCAAATGGGACAGACTCACCTTAAGAAGGGAAAAAGGAACCCTGGATTTCTTTAATGGTCTGTCCATCTGGGGGCCTCTGGGAATCTACCTGAATTGCACGAAGTGGTATGGGGAGTTGAGCGTGGCTTTAGACAGGGATTGCTGGTCTAGAGTTTGAGTTCTGAGCTTGGGGCTGGCGCTTGGAATCTAGACTCTAAAAAGTAGGCAAAATAATAGCCCAAAGCACCTAAATATAGCCCAAAAGGCAATTGATCTGCATACTTTTGGGGTGTAGGTATTCCCTTATTCCCTACTATCCCCCAGAGACGCTCGGGCTTCTTTGCTGGCCAGAAGACCTACCGGGCCTCGGCGTCGAATTCTCGGCAGTTGGATGCGTCTAGGCTACAGTATGCAAAACAGCTCATGTGAGCAGAAATTCGAAGCATGTGGTCAGAAGGCTCTACCCATAAATAGGGCAACCCCAATACAAACAAAAAATACTATAGACCGTAGTATAAGAAACCCAAAAAGAAAACCCCCAAGTTTTGTTTGCTGCACCGATGGTGCCCGCGCGGCCCAAAATTCGGGCGGAAGTTCGCTGAGATGATTCTGTTTTATGCTTTTGGGTTCAGGGTTGCGGTCCTAAGGTGTCTCATCGCGCACGGCTGATAGTCCATGTACAGATGGCACCACCCCACTCCCAGTGGGTGGCGGCACATCCTGCGCGCGACCCGCGCACGATGGTCTTAGAGAATCTCAGAAGATATCAGGGGCTTGAATTTTGGCTTTCCCAGCAAAGGGAACATCAACGTACGTTGTAGACACGTAGCCCAACTGCGACTGGGGGTGCCGCCCGATGTACAGGAGGAGGTACTATTTGTCCACTCTCCCTAGACACCTCCCAGTCTCTTTCTAGTGCGGGTGGGTGGAACGGCTGACGTGTATCTTCAACGTCTGACCACCCTAGTAATGGGTGGGATTTACGGTTTAGGGTCTCTTCCTCCCAACAAACTCCCAAGCCTAAACCCAAGGCAAACAACAATCCTGCACCCAAAGCGCCCAAATCCTGAAGCATAGTTTAGGGAGGGATAATCCATGATCTTGATCCATACAACCCCTAGGTCTGAAGAAAACATAGTTGGCCACATTAGAACTCAAAGACATTTTAAAGGCAGCGGCATTTTGGGAGACAAAACAACGTAAAACTAAAAAAAATTAGGTCAGGTTGAAAGTCTGGCTTGAAAATCCTAAGCTTCTGATTTACTTTGCCTTTTCGGATCAGAGATTTTTGTGCTGTCCAACCTGAATTTTTCCTCCATTATTCGTCTAAAGGTGAAAGCAAGGGGGCCCGAATTAATCAAGCTCATTAATCAAGAGCACAGATCACGTAGGACCTGCTTATGAACTTTTACTGAGGCCTGCGCAAAAAATTATCAAAACTATGCTGCTTAGGTTACAGCTCCCTTGCAACTGCTGCTTTATTGCATGCCATGGGTACACCTGCATCCTCGATCGCAAGCCCTATGCTGCAAATCCCGGTCTCTACAACCGATATCCTAAACCTTCGAATTCTGAATGACATTACTTTCACCAGAATCTTTAAGTTTCGAGCCCACACCTTCATGTCCGTAGTCTAAACACGAATCTCCAAACCTGCAACCTTCCAAGCCGCAAAAACCCATTTCGTGGAGGGCCGCCAGAAACCTAGGTTCCTGTTGCGAAGCACCAATAATTGCAATATGAGCTATAGTCTAAACTCTTGAAAGGGGGTCCTAAAGGGGATTATATGGGGACTACTGTGGGGTTATACTCGGAGTTTAGGCAAAAGCTCATATAGTCCTTTCTACGAAGCTGCCAAATGCCCAAACCCTAATCGCTGAAGGTCCTTGGAATCCGCAGGCCTCCACATGCTCTGCTTGATTCCGCATGCTGTCTGTCTGAAATCCTCATGGTTTAGGGTTTAGGGTTTACTGCAGGGATATGTAGAGCATCAGGGAAAGATCTTCTGAGAATCCAATTTGAAATCCAATGGTTCTACTCTGGTAACAAAATCCCAACCTTTCATATACTCCATTTCCCGACACTAACCCACCAGAATCCATATTCCCCCCCTCATATACTGGTAGAACATTGAGAAGATTCATTCCTACAACCTAAACCCTGAACCCCAAGCGTATTGAGAATAAATGAGAATAATCTTCATTAGGAGGTTGCAAGTTTGATTTTAAGGTTGAGGGCTTACAGGGTTGAGGGTCGAAACTTAGGGATTAGGGGTTGAGGGTCGAGGGTTCAGGGCGGGATGCCGTAGATTTGCAAGACGCGCCAGCACAAATCTGAAGTTAGCGTTTGTCGGAACGCAGGAATGTCAACAAAACATGTACGTAGGGTTATATTCATACGGAAAACTAGATGCCATGATGCGTGCACTGTACGCCCTGGACCCATTTTAGCGCGGTTCCCCCAGTAATTACCCCCGTCTATACTACACCCCCATAGTTCACCCTGTATTTGCCTTTAGGAGTACCCCTGCGGGGGTAATATCGGGGAGGGTAGTAACGAAACCCCTGAATTCAGTGTTATAGTTTCCCTTCAGTAGATAGAATATGGCTTCGAGTCTATTTTCATATGATCCCCATATACCCCATATTCTATCCCTAAACCCTTATACACCCCAAACCCTAAACCCTAGATAGTAGTTTCAATTTTCTTTTCCATTATCCCAATATGATCCCCCCCAACCCTAAACCGTAAACCCTAAACCCTAAACCCTGAAACCCTAAACCCTAAACTTTGAACCCTAAACCGGGGGACCATAATATGAGCCCTCAGGCTGACATAAACTTTTAGCCTGGGACTTTCCATAATCCCCGACCCTTAAAAAGGGTTTTAGGGTTTAGGGGTTTTAGGGTTTAGGGTTTCACCGCCTAACCCCATTGTAATACCAATATTTTGTAAGGGGGGTATTGATGAGTAAGGAGTGGTGAGCATTCTCAACCCTAAAACCTGAACCCTAGATAACACAGTAGTTACCAGTTTCGTATCTCTAACCCCTTTCGGGGGATTGCTTGGCCAGATATTGGCAGTCGGGGAAGTCCCTAACAACCGACATGGTAACCTTGGCAAAATTACAGATTGCATCCCTTTAAGGGGTTACCGTGTTAGCGTTGAGGTCTTACGGAGTAATGGAGAGTCAAATGGAACCGACAATGGGAAATCAAATGGAGGCGGTGGATGGGTTTACGGTTTAGGGATTCTAGTATGTATGGCAGATTGTCAAAATCTTGGTCCCTCTTTGGCTTCCCCAGTATAACACGGCCCCAAATCTGAAGGGCACCCATGTTTTGCTTAATATTAGAAGGCCCCATCTCTAGAAACAATGCTTTTCTCGTACTTTGGTGATTCTGAACCAGTCTAGGGCACCGGACAAGGGCTCGGGGCTTAGGGTGTAGCATGTCAAGTTCAACTTCCAAGGACCCAAGCCTCAGGAAGGGTTTAGGGTTTGGGTTAGAGCTTAGGGTCCAGGGCTCAGGAGTTTAAAGTGGTTGTGGGTTTAGGGTTGAGGGGATTTCGGGCTTCAAGCTTCTTGAACAACAAGAACCACAGACCACTATACAACGCCAGTTTCGATTTCATGTTCCATTGTCTTGTCCACTTGATTCGCCATTGTTGTGGGACTGTATTATCCCAATATAGCACCACATCGATACTCTAATTTCTGACCCCAGCCCTTGTCCTGGACTTACGCGCATTGAGTAGGGAATAGAGGAATGCATGCCTAGTGGCCCCCGTATATCCCCCCGATATTCCAGCAGTTTCCGCCTTTCTTTCCATTACTTCATTCCCTGCCAACAACCAATGTGTTGATCCCTGAACCCCTGCCAAGTGCTCAAGTCAATCCAGAGGTCCCAAGAGGGACTTCAGCCAGCTGCAGACGTGCTCAACCGCAGCACGTCGCCTCACCAACAGAAGCTGTAGCGGCAGCAAATTACGAACGTAACCTCGCTGAAAGAACAGCCCGAAGACACAAATCCTTGTTTGGATACTTAATATGGGAAAGAAAATGGAAACTACTACAATATGATAGGGTATATTTAGGGGTTATTATATAAGGATAATGGGAAAGAAAATGGAAACTACTATAATATAATAGCGTATATATAAAGTTTGTATATAGGGATAATGGGAAGAAAATGGAAACTTATTTAACACAATAGGGTATATATGGGAGTTCTTTTATAGGCAGAATGGGAAGGAAAATGGAAGCTACTATAATATGATTGGGTATATATAACGGGTTAGTATATAAGCATAATGGGAAAGAAAATGGAAGCCCTAAACCCTAAACCCTAAACCCTAAACCCTCAACCCTGAAGCGCTCCGGGTTTGGATGCGAAGCTCTTTTTCAGCGCAGGGGCTTAACATTTGTGGTTATATAGGGGATATATTGGGGGGTTTAGGGTTTAGGGTTTAGGGGATAGATTGGGGTTATATTGGTATAATGGAAAATGGAACGGGAACTACTATATTATATAGGGATATATAGGGGATGTATTGGGGTTATATTGGTATGATGGAAAACAAAATGGAAACTACTATATCATGTGGGGGAATTATAGGGATATATTGGGGTTATATACAGTGAACCGGTAGCCGAATTGTGGCACATGAACGATAGAAGCAATTCCGCGCCGGGGCTGACAGATTCCGAGTGCAACTGAGCCCGAAAGGATTGAGACTGCGGATGGCGTTGAGATGCTAAACCCTAAACCCTAAACCCTAAACCTTAACCATGTTGAAGCGTGACTATTTCAAAGACCTGCTCCCCCTTCTACACCCCAAAACACAAGAATTGCAACACCTCCTTACTGTAGAGGTTCCATCAAAACTGAATTTCTGGAAACCCCTATCTAGCTGCCCTTATAGGATTGGGTTGAGCTTGATTGCTCAGACCGTAAGCCTAAGCATGTAACAGAGTCCCCAGATCTTGAGCAACCAACACATCAAGACGGTTCATGGAGTTATTCTTGCACCACTTTGTAAGTACTACCATTGGAGCTACATAGGGTGATGCAGGACTTCCTCCATCAGCAGGACCTCGCAGCCCAGTTCTGTGGTCCCTCAAAGCCGTCCCGCCTGGCTGCCGTGTCGAATGGTGTTCTGTGCATCCTCAGCTAGCTTCAGAATCTCCCTAGCACTGTGTCTGTAGGATGGATTTCTCAAAGGATCTTCTAAGGGGAGTTCAAGGCCAACAAGATACCTGGCTGGCTATTGGGTTGCAGCAGATATTGTAAAGACCTTTACTGCGGTCTTTGCGGGTTAGAAGAAAAATGTCAGTTACCAAGAAGCTCATTCATAGAGTGCCATGGGAGCAGCAGGAGAGTTACGGAACGATCTTGCAGCACCCCATAGCCATAAGTTCCTCTTCCAACACATCACAACTAAACCGCCCAAGAAGCACAAATCGGGCTGCAGGTTCATAGCGTTAAGGATCAACATGTAGAGTTTACAGCATGGCATTGGAGGAGAGTGCTCTGGCAAAACTTCTCCTGTGCCAAAATCCAGCCCCCTGCACAATTCAAACAGAAAAGAATTCGCATAAAAAGGACATAGGGTAGCTTCCATGAATAGGGGGCCCTATACGGAAACCAACAAATTACAATCAACATTATGGGGGCTCCCAAAAAAGGGCCCCATGTGCATGGAAATTTCCACATTCCCAGACCCTACATAATCCCAGTTCCATTTCAGGTTCCATGGGGTTTTACTATTTGAGCTACAGTCTAAGCTCCTAGCATCCCCCTAAAAGCCCCTATAATACTCCCCTATATAATCCCTTACATAACCCCCTTCAAGGAGTTTAAACCCAATCCCTAAACCCTAAATCCTAAATCCTAAATCCTAGACCCACGGAAGCCCCCAGAATATGCATATGTATATATATATATTATCCCATTTGGGGGGAGGGCATGGGATTATTCAGCTTACAGCTTGCGCTCTGGGCTTGGCTTTCCGTGTGACCGAGCCTCAACTTCCTAGCTGGCTAATGTTGAGTTAGGTGTTTAGGTTTTGGGGTTTAGGGCTTCGGGTTATAGGGTTTGGGGATTTAGTGGTTTAGGGTTTGGGGGTGTGGGGTTTAAGGGTTTTGGGGTTTAGGGTTTAGGCCTAAATCATGGGGGATCAAACTACAGTAGAATTTACGGTGGAATATACTGGCTCTCAACCCAGAAGAAGAATTAGGGGCTTCAGAATTATGTACAGTAAATTCTACTGTAAATGTTTTAGTCGACGAAATAATTACCAATACAATTGCTTTAAAGGTGGTTATAGAGAATGTCTATGGCTTAGGATAAAGGTGTAGGGTTTAGGGCATAGGTCACATGGGGTTATGTAGGGCTTATATGGAGGGCTATACCCCATGAGGGATCCCATACGAAAGAAATAGGGATCATATAGGGGTATATTGGGCAAACGGAGACTGCTGAATCATTTCGGGTTTAGGCCTTAATTAGTGCTGATTAGAGCCACCTACCCAGCGAATATTGATTGAATGTTCTCCAAAGGTGATAACATACTACAATGGGATTACCTCAATACAAGGGGGTGAGGGGGGCATAGTATTAGAGGGAAGGGATTAGACATCTCGAAGTGAGGAAAGCATTTTAGGCTTCATGGAAAGTTGTTTGAGAGGTCGGCGCTCCAAAGAACCGTCTTCGAAGAATTCCTACTCTTCTTTGTACGGACCGCAGCAGATGCTTGAGCACGAGCTATGAGTGAACATGGAGTTTCTGTTTTGATGAGACATTGATGAGCCTCAGAACCCGCGGCTCCTCCTCTTCATACTTCATCTTCTGTCTCCACATAAAAAAAAAGTCCGGATCAGCGGCCATTTCTTCGTCGATTTTAGGCCCAATTGCAATAGCGCTAACATGTCTGACACTAGAAATGTAACATAAAGGCGTGAAGGTAGCTGAGCACCGTACACGCGCGAATTATGGATGCTGAGTGCTTTGCCTCGTCTGAACCCACCCCTCAGATGCGCAAGCCACAAGGGCCTTCCTGATACGTCTGCGAAAGCTGTCCACATTCAAGCTTCTTAATTCCTGCACTTATCCAGACACTGTGCTGTAGCGCATCTCTAACGCAAAAAACACGCAAGTTTGGCATCTTGCGTCTTAACATTACGACTGTATTGTGTCTGCAGGTAATGACTGTCCTGAGCCTGGCAGCATACTCTCCTATGCCCCTCCGGCCGCACGAATTATCATCTCATCATCCAGTGGGCCCAGAATCACGGCGTTGTCGTCCTTTCTGGACCGGGAGATGAAGGTAACCCTAAACCCTAAACCCTAAACCCTAACCCCCCCCCATGTTCCACCTGTTTCAGGTTGTAGCCTTCCCTAAATTAAACGTGCAAAACTCAGGCGGGGCTGCGTATTCCCATATGAGCTATGCGCTGAACTCCTAGCATCCCCCTTAACAACCCCTATAGAAGTCCCCTCTATAATCCCCTATGTAACCCCCTTTGAGCAGTGCAGATTGTGGCTAATATTAAGGTGCTCCAACAAGGCAATGAGGACTTTGTCCTTCAGCTCAAGGCGGTATGGGCAACCCTTTTCCCAGAGCCTGGGATAGTATAGGGCAATATAGGGATAATGGAAACTAAAATGGAAACTACTATTTAGGGTTTAGGGTTCAGGGTTCAGGGCATAGGGTTTAGGGCTTAGGGTGTAGGGCTTAGGGGCTTAGAGGCTCGGACAGGGTCTGAGCTGGTCACCTTCATAATTGGGGAATGTTGGGATCTGCATCTCGCGTGGCCTGTGCAACTCTTTGGTACTTCCCAAGGCCTACGGGCCCTGAAAGATTCACCTGACTATTGAGATTACAGCTTGGGAAACTACGACAAAATGGGAAAAAAAGGCTTTAAAAAGAATTGATCCAGGAGCCCGATCACCTTTGCATCCTTCCATCCCTCCTTCGTCTGCACTTCGACATTGTCGCCGACAGCAAACCGCAGCTTCTCATCTTGCTTGCATCCCTCGAACCCAGCCCTCAAGGACTCTTTATCGATGTTCTTCCTGGACTGCGGTTGAAGCATATCTCAACAGGCACAGCGTTGGTCCAAAAAGGGTTCGTGCTTTTTCCTGGCATTGCAGAAATACTACTCAATATCCGCCCAGCTTCCCAATGAACACGAAGCGACATTCCCGGGTCTCATCAGGCCCCCATAGGTGATCATCCGAGTAGCTACCAGCAAAGAGCATGTGGACTCCCTGGAACACAAACTTCCTGTCGTGGCCCTTCACAGCCAGGACTCCCTTGTAGCGGAACAGGTTGTTGGCCCTTGCCTCCAGTCCCCCCCCTCGAGTGTTAGGTTGCTGCCCCTGCCCTGTAACAGTCCCTATGAGGGGTCATATTAAGGGCCATATGTATACATATATATATATGTATATAACTATATCATTTGCAACTGCTACTGGGTGGGGGCAGTGCCCAAGTTAGGATACTTGTGCTGGAGATGTGCTCCAAGCAGGTTCGCAAGCGAATTCTAACACTCGGTATCAATATGATGGGATTGCTGCTGGACTACATGTTGCAGAAGTAAAGATGATGGAAGCAGTGCTCAACATCTCCTGTGAGGAAATTCCCCAAACCCAAAAACGGCCCCGCTGCCCTTCATGCATCCCAATGAAAGTTCTGCAAGAAACCAGATGCATTCGACTGCAGCACCAGAAGCAAGTCAATGACTCTCTACCCCTCAAAGCGACACCCTGGGCGCCGGATCCCCGATGAGGTAGCTGATCCACTCCTCCAGCTTAAGAATGTTCAGCTCGCCTGGAAACCTTGCATTGGTTATGGTTTGACAAACGGTTGTTACGGTTATGCCTACTACTCTATATATGGTATACACATACATATCTACGTGTATCAGATACCTGCCGCTTGATGTGGATCACTACCACTTTTCAGACAGCGGAGATACGATGCTCTCAGGATATTGCATTTTGCTTAAGTTTGCCTACTGGCAGTCGTACCCGTGGCATTCATTGTATCACTGACTTCTCAAATGACAACAAGTTTTGTTGGTATGAATGGTGACCTCGATTCCGCTGGTGGTGGGTATAGCGGTGGTGGCTGTATCCGGGTGGAGGTGGAAACGGCGCAAACGCAGGCGGCAGTGCAGAGCGAGAGGATGCTGAGTTTGTTCACTATGACCATCATCCTTCCTCACCTTGTCCTAAACCCTAAACTCTAAACACATAAACCCTGACCCCTAAATCATAAACCCTTAACCCCTAACCCTTAAACCCGAAACCCTCACCTTGCCCGAGAGACTGCACAGCAATGCTGGACACGCTGTCATCGTGCTGGTGATCCGCCCCCTCTGCCTCTAGGAACTCCGGATCCATCTCCTTACTGGGGGTCCGGGCTTACGGTCAGGGGTTTAGGGTTTAGGGTCTAGGGCTTCGCGTCAAAGGTTTAGGGTTTAGGGCGCATGGAATATAACACCTATACCATCGCCATATAAAAATTGTACTCGCTCTTACCAGGAATGTTGATAAAACAAATCCTTTATTCCCTAGATGACCCCAATATCTACCTCATAAATATAATGTAGCAGCTTCCATTATCCTTATACAACCCCCATATATACCTAAACCCTAAACCCTATACATATTCCTTCTTTTCCCCAAGTAAGACTCCAGAACTCGAGTCAAGCTGAAGGCATTGAGGTTCAAGAGGTGCTTGGGGTCCACCTGGTGCAGTTTTCGTTCGAAGTTGGGTTTGGGGTTTCGGGTTTAGGGTGTTGTTAAAAGTTGGGTACCTTTGTCTTTCGGGCAACACCCTTGTATTTGAGGGGGTACAGAAAGGAAACCCGGCGTTTGGAAATGCCTGTCTTTTATGAGGCTTAGGGGGCCAGGGTTGGGGATTGACTACGCTTACCAGCTGAGTCGGGGTTGAAGCTCATAATCAGCACGTACAATTCCTGTAAACCCCTAACTGAACCCAGTATCACACCATAATTCCCTAAGGTTCAGGATACTTCAGGCCATTCCAGATTCTTGATACCAACTCTGCGGGTCCCTGCAGCGGCTCTATTTTCTATGTGCGTTTCCATTGATTCTCCGTTATTTCATACTAAACCCCCTACCCCACCACCCGCACCCTTAACCGGCATCCCGACCACCCTAGGCTTGCAGGTGCTTAAGTGGGAGTGATGGAGTGAATATAGGGACTAGAATAGGAGCATATATATATATATATAGGGATTATTACAATGATCCACCCCCCCCACTCTCCCTTAAGCACCATCAGCAAGTAGGTAGGCATGTTACGAAACAGTAGCTTCATGCAGAATCAGGATCTTGCCTGGTTTCATCCTGGGCCTTTCTTTCCCTAGCCCTAGCTCCCTTAAACCTGCATGTAATCCAATTCTTCATGTCATTGTCCATTACATGTTCCATGTACTTCTCAATGACAGCCTATTCACTTATAACCCTTAATAACCCTAAACCCTGAACCACCCCTCCCATTTCAACCACGAGCCTTGGAGTACTGGCAGCGAAATATTTCTGCAGTTGTGTTGATCGACTTGATGCGCGCCTCGATCTTCGCTTGCTCCGCAAGATCCTCTGCAATTCTTGGGCTTAGGGTTGAGGGGTTTGGGGTTTGGGGTTGAGGGTCTAAGGCTTAGGGCATGGGGGCTGGGCTTTAGGGTGAAGGGTCTAGGGCTCAGGGTTTATCAGCTTGAAGGGGTCTCTTAGGAGGGAAAAAACGATTTCGGAATGATTTCGGCTTTTCCAATTGCAATGCTATTGGAGCCCGGACAAAACCCATAGGTTCATAGGCCCTCATTTAGAGGCTCATGATTACATGCTCTCTTCCCTGCTCATGTGAAGTCTGGCAGATGAAAGACCCCTCCTTGATTGATGAACCTGTTCAGGCGACTTATGTTTGAGAAACTTCTGTCTCTTAGAAGCTGTTTTGTTAGCAAGAATTAAAAACCTTTATCCCCAAACCCCAAGCCCAAAAATCACTTCTGAAAATCGGCTCAGCATCGGGGACCAAATCAAGCTTGTTCAGCAAGACACGATCCGCAAATGCCAGCTGTTCGACAGCCTGGTCTTTCAAGGTGTTGGGACGTAGACGTTGAGGGTTATAGGGGTATTACCCCAATAACGAAGAAACAAATTGAAGATCAAATGCAAAATGACATGGAAACAACTGTGTAAGGATATGAAGGGTTCAGGGATATTTCGAGCTTTCCCATTCCTGCCTCGTTCTCCACGCCCTCAGGCTTTTTCTCGTCAAGGTGCTGCATGACATGCTTGGAGTCTACCACTGTAATGATTCCGTCCAGCTTGTACATCGCCTGCCATGATACTTGAACGGGAAACCGACAGGGACTCTGGACAACTAGTAGTGCCCCAAAGTAAGGAGAACCCCAATGCAGACCACTAAATACCCTCATCCTTAGTATAGGGACCCCCAAACGGTACCTCCTTTGGTGAAACCCCCAAATACCTGCAAAAGTAGGATGATGTCAGACGCCTCTGCGCAACGGAGCCAGGCTGGAAAAGGGGTTAAAATGATCGGTACTCACAAACGTGGTGGTTTTACACCGCGACGACAATCCATCCGTGGCTGTCAACGCAGAAACCCATACCTGAATTCCTACATCCCGGACCCATCCGTGAAATGCGCCGGTGATCTAACTTTCTACGATCCTGTCTAAGGAGCTCAGATACGTCTTGAGCAATCCTCGCTGAACAACCTCACACCCCATGAAACGCTGCAAGTTCATAAAGCAGCATGAGAGCCTGCGAAAAGCTTACATCGGAGAACCACAAATCCTGACTCCAACAATATCTTGATACGGGACTTTATCCTACTTTGGAAATGTGCGGTGTTGGATAGGGAGAAATAAAGGATAGAGCTTTGTCGAGCTTTGGGTTTAGGATTCTGGGGTTTAGGGTTTAGGATACAAGTGTTTAGAACCCCCAAATCCTAAGCACCTGAACCTGGAATCCTGAAACCGCAAAAAAAAACCCTAAATTTGAAGGTCCTCTGACCATGCAAGATCATATTGTGTTACCCCGGGGCCGGGCATGTTATCCCCTCACCCACTAATAGTATCTAATAGTGGTCAGAAGGGATAAAGGCAACTCTCTCATGGTCCTGTGATGCCCCCGGTATACCACCACTCCCGGGTGGACCTAAAGCCCAGGGCCTGCATCTCAGGTTGGGCCCCTAAACCCTAAGCCCTAAACCTAAATCCTAAACCCTAAACCTAAATCCTAAGCCCTAAACCCTAAGCCCTAAACCCTTAACCCTAAACCTTAACCAAGAAATAACGATAACAATTTCAGGGTCCTCCTATGTCCCCAATATGCCACTATTTCTGGGTTGGTAGGGGGAGAACCCAGACCTCTGGGAGGATCTGAAAATTAGATCCCCTATATAAAGCCTGTATAACCCCTCTATAATCCTTATATAACTTCCCATATGGTTCTAGGGGATCTAATTTTTAGATCCGTTTGTGGGTCTGGGAACGTGTAGGGTTTAGGGTTTAGGGCTTAGGGCTTAGGGCTTAGGGTTTAGGGCTTAGGGTTAAGGGTCTAGGGTTCATTATGATAGGGATCTTAATACTAAGGCCCTTAAAAGGAGGGGGCTTATGAATCATGAGTCTACAGCCCTAACCCTAAACCCTAAATAGTAGTTTCCATTCTACTTTCCATTATCCCAATATAACCCCTAGTTTATTAATCCCTAATTAAACCCTGAACCCTAAACCCCTAACAGCCTGTATCTCATCGTCCACGAAGAAGGTCTGCGCCACCGGAGCAGGGTCCGCTAGGCCCGTGGTCTCGATAATGACGGCATCAAACTGCTCTACCTGCCAGCCCCAAAAAGCGGGCCCAAAGACTCCCAAATATTCCCCTAAGGGTCCGAGGACCCAAAAGTAGGGTTTTAGACCCCAAATACCTACTATTTGGGTCCTTGGACCCTTAAGGTTCAAGGAGCCAGGAAGTCTAGGGATTATACGAGGCAACCCCCACCCCTCCAATATTAGATATTCCCATTCTGGTACAATATAGTATGTGGGGGACATTTAATCTTTGGGGGCTTCGAGGGACTTTATATGCGGGGGCTGCAAGACCTGAAGAAGCTGTAACAAAATGCAATAACTAAAAAGGAGAGATCATAGCTTTAGATAATTGCAGGATGCGTCAGGGGAGATGGGGGTCTGGTCCTGGGTGGTCTTTAGGTTTGCTGGCGGCCAATTTCAGACATTTGAGCAGTGCATCCAAGATCCACAACCGATGCTGGCACTCGGTTTGATCTTAGCTTTAGGCACGGCTTTTGCACAGAACGTTAACGCTAAACCCTAAACCCTTAATGGCCTGAATGGGTCTTGTTCTTAAGGCCAGGCTCGCAGTAACAGTTCACCAGGTTTGAAAAGGGGTCGTGCGCTTTTTAGCTGCTTACCCCCATGACCCCATTGGAGTCACTGGCACTCAAATTGGAATGCCAAAGCCAATCTACCTGGCCGCAATCCCTAAATTACCATAATATGGGTATAGTCCCCTTAAGTAGATACAATATGGAGTATATGGGGATCTTACTAAAATATACCCGAAGCCATATTCTATCTACTTGGGGGGGACTATATATCCTTATTATTGTAACTGATTGTAAGTCTTGCACACTACTTGTAAGTCCTGCACGCTAAACTTGGTATCACCTCCTAGCATTGCTGGAGGCTACCCTCCCATCACTTACATGGAACCCCAAGTAGCCCTCTGCTTTCAAGGACTGTAGTCTTTATAGAACTTGTTCGGGGGGGTTCCATGTTACTGTTGGGATATTTCATCTCGTAAGCCCGAACTCCAAGCCCCGAAGCCCTAAACCGTTTGCCCATTGGGAAGAAAGCAGAGACTAAAGCCTACATTAGACTACGTGATCTACTGTCAATATTTGGGTGTTGAGGGTTTAATGTTACTGTGCCAGCTCTGTTTAAGAAAACATTGGTCAAGAAAAACAATGCTCTGGATTTCCTAGACATATGCATGTTCACTGCCCCTTCTGGCTAAGAAAATGAGTGCCCTCCGACGTTCGGACCCTATTTCTTACATTTTGGACTATTTTGTAAGTTCTGGCAGTCAATACTGTATTGCGAAGGTTTTCGAGGGAAATTGCGCACTGGTCCTCTTTGGATTGGTGGTTGCCTGCACCCACAAATACGAACGAAGACAGGAGAGTTGGAGATAGAACCCCGCATGTCTGGATTATGAACAGCCACTCTGCCAACTGGGCTACAATAAATTTGGCACGCCCCACCCCCCGGTCCAAATCCATCTGCAAATACGACAAAGTTTCTTACACCATCGCCACATGGATTTGGGCCCTCCTGGGCCCCAATGCTCAAATTCCATCCCACAAAATCGCAAAGAAAATGAACACTGACTTTCTTCACACTATTTTCCAGTGGGTTTGATGCCCTCCCATTACCCCGGGGTCCAGATCCTTCCGTAAATACGGCTCTCCCGTCCTCTAATGGAGTCCCCTATTGGGACTCCATGACCCCAACGCAAAGTGGAGGTACTGGACCCTGCTCCCTTGAAATGCTGCTGCATACTATGAAAAAGCAAAGACAATCAGCCGGAACTGGATTCTGAGAGCCATCTTCTCATGGAATAAATCCCCTATATAACCCCACATAATATAGTAGTTTCCATTTTGTTTTCCATTATCCCAGTATAACAGTCCCTATATTTATTAACTCCCCAACTCCCCTTTAAGCACCAACCCTAAACCCTAAACCCCTAACCCCCTAAACCCTAAACCCCTAAACCCTAAACCCTAAACCCCTAAACCCTAAACCCCTAAACCCTAAACCCTAAGAAAATGTGTGGCCTCCGAGCTCACTGAATTGCTTACCCAGGGCACGCACAGTACACTATGTGCACTCAATATTTGAGGTTACAGGGGTTACGGTTTAGGGTTTAGGGTTTAGGGTTTAGGGTTATATGGGGTTACATAGGGACGCATAGGAATACTGGAGAAACAGGATAATCAAATGGAAACATGAAACGGTTACTGGGATTACACAGGGGATGATACGGGTTTATGTTTCCCAGATGAATACTGGACATGGGGCCTTATTGGGGAGTAAATCAGGGACTATACAGAACTGCAAGAGGGACCCCTATGTCCACCCTAAGTAGTCCCTTGTTAAGCCTAACTTTGACAGAAGCTTATATAAATCACTATATACCCCAAGTTTCCATTTAACTTTGTCCCTTCTTCTCCATGTGATTCTTCATTCTTGGGGTCATGTCCGTAAACCCTAAACCCTAAATCCCTAGATAAACCCTAGAACCCCTTTAAAGAAAATCTGCCATGGTCACTCAAGATCTGAACTCTAAATCCCTATATATATATATATCCCTAGATAACCCCTATAACCCCTTTTTAAAGGGAAACTGTTATGGTCACCCAGCAAGCTGAATCCTTACACATCCCTGGATAAACCCTATACCCTTCAACGGGAGCCTGTTACATATCCCCTATATAGGCCCTATATAACCCATTCTAGTAATTTCCATTTTCTTTTCCATTATCCCAATATATCCCCTATATATCCCCCCCCACCCCCCCTCAGCCGTTCAGCAAGCTCAACCCTAAACCCTAAAGCCCTAACCCGGCCTTCTTGTGCATGCGTTTTAAAGCCTCGACGAGATCACTTCGCACTGTACAGCAGATGCAGCCATTCATGACCTCAGGGTTTCGGGTTTTAGGGCTTAGGGTTGTGGGTTTAGGTTTAACGTCTAAGGGTTTAAGGCTTAGGGTTTAGGATATGAGCTGTGGGATTCAAGGTCTAGGTTTCAGAGCTTAAGGTCTAGAATTTATGCCTTGAGTTTAGGATTTAGGGTTCAGGGCTTAGGGTTTTCTACGTGGAGTTTGGGGTTAAGGGTTTAGGGCCGAGGAAACCTAAATGGTATATGTATGTATACAAGGAATATAAAGGATTCTGCAAAGAGAAAGATACTACCCTCACGAGGGAGAGCCAAATTTACTACGCCGAAAACCCTCAAAAAATCTACTACTACTACTACTACTACCACCACCACCCTCCAAATCCCACCAACGCAAAGATGGGGGGCCTCACAACATACCTTTCTTAATGCACAATCAAATGGAAAATGGAAACAGAAGCTTCTGTGGGACTTACATTGCTTTTTTGCTGGTTGAGCTGGTTAAGATTCGGTTCTCGCTATGAAACGCTAGAACCACAAGGAAGTTAAAATCCTACATAATATTGAGGACGATACACCCTAAAACCTATAATGTTCTCACTATAAACACTAGTCACCTCGGCGTTTATCTCTGTTAAGGGTGGCCTTTTGTCAATAGGGTTCAGGCTGTAATTTCCCGGAATCTCAATCCTTTCGGGAGGCTGTTAAGGGGCCATAATCGCCCCGGCCTCGTATCACATCCCCCACCCACTGACGTTAGACATCGCCTATCTATTCTGATATATCACAATGGGGAAATTTCATATTTGTGGGGTGTCGGTTTTAACATCAAGGGGAGGGTGCTCATGGCTAAAGTTGAAATCACTCCCAAAATCTATGTGAAAGGCTTGTAATTTTGAAGCTCCTTCTGCTTGGAAACCCTAACCCTTTGAAGCTCCTTCTGTTTGGTAACCCTAAACGTTTGAAACTCCCTCTATTTGGTAACCCTAAACGTTTGAAGCTCCTTCTGTTTGGAGACCCCAAACCCTGTATCCCTACATAATCCCCGTTTCATTCAAAACCCCGAACCCTAAACCCTAGATCAGATCAGACTTCCTTTCTGGGCTCAAAGGCGGAGGAATCCTTGGAATGAACAAACTCGTCCACAAGATCTGCGCATTTCTCACCATTGGGGAGGGCTCCTAGGGTCCAAAGGACTCCAATGCGATGTGAGCTACTGTCAATATGATCCTTGACAGTGGACATAAGGGTCCCTCTAATCCCTAATATAGTCCCGAATAAGGAAACCCTTGTCCACTAATTTTGTGAGTACAAACTGGTTACAGCTCATGTACGGATAGTATAGATTCTGGGAGTCCCTATTAGGGATCATACATGCACAATTTAGGGGCTTCCCACAATTAAGGATACCATTTTGGGGGGTCTCAATATTAAGAGCTATAGTATTTGGGCGTTTATATAGGGGCCCGCCTATTTAATCAAGGAAACTGCCATTTTGAGAAACACCTATCTATTCCAACAATACAAGTTCTTGCAGAACGGCCTCCTTTTGCAGAAATGCCTTCAAGTAGACCAAACCCTTGAACCCTAAACCCCAAAACCTGAATCCTAAGCCCCAAATCGTAAACCCACCTCGATGATCTCCTCGTCCACGTTCTCCTGCTGCTTCACAATCTTTTCGTCCACTCCCACCTGGAAATAGGAAGTCTTAAACCTTAAACCCCAAAACCTTCCATGGATGCTCCGTATTGAAGACCCTTGCAATGTTCTGAGAATCTCCATGCATCCCCAGTTCCCCGCATAGCCCTGATATACCCTCCGATAATATGATCGCTTTCAGTTTCTTTTCTACCACTTCATTTTCTAGCAACAATCAGTACAACAAATGGTTTTGGGCAGCGGTATCACATCTGCCTCTAAGCCCAAAACCCCCAAACATTACACCGTGAACCCCAAACCTTAAACCCCAAACCTTAAAGTCAAGGCTCAGGCCGCCCACCTACGATGAAGGGCGGCGCCTATGCCCCTCACCCTCGTTGGCGACACGTCGACCGACCTGGTCCTGCCTCAGCACAGCCACGAGGGCAGTAGCACCCACGAGAGGCCCGGTACCGGAAGGAGTTCTCCTTGCAACTAGTACTGGTTGCTTCACAAAGTCATTAAACTAAACCCTAAGGCTTTCGTTCCGGATGGGGCTGGCTGGTTTTGCCAAGGCCCCTCGTGCAAGAGGTCTAAAGGGTGCAGGTCTGTTCTGCGAGCGAATTTCGGCACTGAGGCGGTGTGCCCCAAATTTCCTACAGCTCCGAGCTTTACAAGTCACATGTCGCAGGGCCTCCGAGGGGCCTCCCGGAATTTCCAGAACCTCATTCTGAAACTTTTCGGTCTGGCCTCGAGGCTGGTGGCCCACTCCAAAGGCCGCCCTCCCCGGCGCCTGGGCCCCTCGGCAATCTCTCAACCGGGGGCCGGAACGATGGCCTTCCACAGTCAGGCCATTGCAGCACCTCGCAAGAAGCGATGCACTCGACATCTCTTTGCAGCTGTCCTTTTCATGTTCCACATAACATCACTACAAACCCTAAACCCCAAACCCTGAACCCTACTTGTTCAACCAAGACCTGGCCAAACTCATTCTCGATGATCGCGAATTTCATGCCATGGTTGGGATCTGACAGGATATGATTCAGCAGGGTGGTCTTGCCTGAGCTGTCCCCACCCTCCAAGGTTTAGGGCGTAGGGTTTGGGGTGTAGGATTTATCATTTAGGGTTTAGGGCTTCGGGTTTGGGATTTTGGCAAACTTGGGAATTTCAACCTTGAACCTTCAACAGCTAAGAGGCCCTGCAAATAGAACCAAAAACTACCCAACCATACCCTAAACCCTAGACCCTAAACCTGAAAATCCTAAAGCCCTAAACACTAAATCGGTACATAAACCTCTACAAAACCTGTACCGTTCCTCCCAGAAAAAAGCCAAGCTGCCACTGCCCAAGAACCTTGCTTCTACTGGTTGTTAATAGGGAATGAAAGAATGCAAAATAAAATGGACATTAAGGTTTAGGGTTTACGCGAATATGCGAGGGCTTATAGGGATCCATTCGTCCATGTCCTACCAACAGCCACACTAGTATGGATCTTTTTAGGCTTTAGAATTCGGGCAATTGTTACTACTATGGAAATGCTACTAGCATTTCTATTATAACCTTTGGATTACTGACTTCCTTTCCAGTATTCTCACCGCTGCTGATACTACTACTATTACGCCAGTGACAGGTGGTTCGCCCAGATTTTAATGTGCAGACATATGCGCTTCACTCGCAAGTGCCGCAAGCATTGGGGCTCAAGATCTTATTGTTACTACTACTACTACTACTACTACTACTACGACTACGACTACGACGACGATGACGACGACGACGACGAAGACGACGACGACGATGACGACGACGACGACGACGACGATGACGACGACTACTACCACCACCACCACCACCACCACCACCACCACCACCACCACCACCACCCCACCGCCACCACCACAACCACCGGCTAAATTACTACTTTCATTACTACGAATATACCCACTCTTTTTATTACTACTACTCTTATATCATCATGATTCTCATTTTGGGCAGCAGCGGCGTCTGTAATAAACTTGGGCACATGCTTAAGTGCCTCCCAACGCTCAGGCAGGTTAAAACCATCAGTTCTCCTGGCCCACGCCCAAGCGTTGTAGTAATAACACTAGTGACAGTAAGCGCAACAATAGCAATAAGTAGTAAATCTTCGAATGGTGCGAAAAGGAAGGGATTTCCTGGGAAGCATTTCAAAAAGTCCGAGGGTTCGGAGTCCCTTGTTACGCCCCATCGACATGCGCTAAGGTTTGAGGGATGGCTTGGATGACCTGGTGCTGAGGTGTTCCAAGCTGTAGCGTAAGTCTCGTACGGTGTATTGCAGGGCAAGGACTTTTAAAAAGGGCTCCAAGGGGAAAAACAATATCTACCGGCACCAACAACTTCCAACAGATGATATCACAACCCAACAACATCCCAAAATTATTCCAATCCCATTACCCTGGCACAAGCCTCAAAAGCTCCAAAGCAAACTTCCAATTCACCTGATAAAACTGAAGCCTACCTCTCTATCTACCTTTTCGCACACACTGATCTAGAGATGTTGGGGGTCATGTGAGTATTCCACGGCCCAGTATAACCCAAAATAGTACTTTCCATTTTCTTTTCCATTGCATACTCCTATATATCGCTATACCCTCATATAAAGACGTAGGGAACCCCCAAAGGCCTGCACCCGGGAAACTTTCAGTTCAGGAAGCCCCGTCAGCACAGTGACTGGGACCCGGTGGTCGCACTTCCTTTTCCGGTCGCACTTCTCGTCGTCACAGGACATGGCGGCTGCAACAACCCCTTCTTCAGCTTTAGGAGGCCCCAAGAGTGATGCAAACACGCAAAAGCCTAAAACTCCACCCTAAACCCTAAACCCTAAATCCTAAACCCTAATCCATAAACCTTACGCCCAACTCTGAGCAACAGCGCTGCTTTAGCCCTAGGAGCCTGATCCAAACGAGCTGAGGTATGACGTTTCTTGTTTCAAGTCCTGACGACATGTCAAGTAAGCCAAGCAAGCCCTACTAGCCATATGAGCCATAGTCTAAACTCCTAGTATCCCCCTTAATATCACTTATAGTATTCCCCTATATATTCCCCTATATAACCCCCTGTCAGGAGTTTAGACTATAGTACATATGATCACAATGAAGACCTCCAATAATTTCCATCACCAACCTACTGACCAAGTCCAACTGATCCTCCAGGTAAAATACAAGGATGAAGGGACGCGTTGGGGGCTTCCCAAGTCCGAAGGATGTTGTACAAGGATATAGGACTTGTAGTCGGTCAAGCAAAATCTGAGGGCAAAATGCTCTCTCTAAATTGAACACCCTAGTAGATATAGTCCCCCTTTATGTAGGTAGAATATGAGGTACATGGGGATCTTGTTATAATACCCTAAGCCATGTTCTATCTACTTAAGGGTGACTATACCCTAAACCCTAAACCTGTCTACCTCATCCTAAACCCCAAAAGATACCCCCCATCTGGCTCTGGAGGGTGTTGTTTCAGGCTTAGGTTTAGGGTTTAGGTGTTTGGGGTTTAGGGTTTAGGGTCTAGGGCCGGTTTAGGGGTTAGGGTGAGGGTTTTATCTCAGGCTTAGGCTTTAAGGCTTAGGTTGGGGGTTGGGGCTTTGGCAAGGTGATTTGGAATAATTTCAACTCCCAATTTAAGGCCAGCGTGGTACTACTCCCTATATAAACCACCATGTAGGGAGAGGTAGGGTGAGGCCACTTTAAATTGCCCAGGTTTAGGGCTTAGGGTTTAAGGTTTAGGGTTCAAAGTTCCACCACATAACCTTCCTAAACCCTAAACCCTAAAACCTAAACCCTAAACATCCCTAAACCCTGACACCATCCTCAGTGGCCCCCCCTCGGTCGCTACAAGCCCTGTTACGCCAAAGTTCGAGATATAGGGGTTATATAGGGTTATATGGAGGTAATGGAAAAAGTGGAAACTATAGGGATTGTATAGGGTTTATATAGGGATATAGGGGTTACATAGGGTTATATAGTATATTGTTATATCGAACTGCAACCATAGCAGACTATATATATCACTTGACGTTGCTATCATATGGGCTTTTATCTACCTAGCCAAAACTTCTAGATAACCTGCTTGCAAGAGACCTGCAAACCATGTTGCACTCAGCCCGAATGGAGCTAGCTATAATCCTTTTTAGCCCAATAGAACTCCTGTATCCCTATATAAACCCTCTATAACCCATATAATCTCTACAGTTTAGTCGGAACCTGGCTCAAAGTGTCTAGGGGACTCTAATATCAGCTCTCAACCCTGAACCCTAAACAACATAAATGCTGCTTCAGTGTTCTTTTCCATTCCCCCTCTACCCCTGTAGAGCCCCTTTTGGGGGGTTGAGGGTGCTTTAAGGAATGGGAGATCGAAGGGGGGGGAGGGTGGAGGTTGAAAATTTCAGGCCATAGACTAACTGAGCAACTGGAGCTGAAAGTAGTGCTTCTTACCCTGTTACAGTAACGTCACCACAAGGGGTAATAGGAGATCATAACAGCCCCTTGATAAGACCCCTTTAAGGACAGTTATTGGGAGGGGGAATGATCCAATTCTTAATCATGTATCGTGACTCTGTGTGTGGCTGCAGCTGTTTGCCTCGAAGTAGCCTCCGCAGCTACAAGAAATTCCCGAGCAATCATGCTACCATCTGTCAATCTCAAGCTGTCTATTGGAAAGCTATATCCTTTCTACTAAAGCTGCCTTCTGACGGGCGGTAATCTCGAGAGATCATACTCAACTTCTGGGCGAAGTCATGACTTGCGTGTTGAGGGCGGCTATTCTACAACTTCTCACAAAAAAGATCCCCGCGGTCTACTCCAATGGAGTGGAAGCCTACTGACCCTGGATGAAGGTGATAAGAACTGGAGTAATAGTAAGCGATCATCGTATGGCAGTACTAATGACCGGGATAACAATGATAATCAGAAGGACCTGAGGCTGGGCACGCGTGTTCGTATGGGCCGCCATCGCTGGCGCGGTTCGGGTCCGTGGTCATCGGCAGCAGCGGCAGCGCGGCCGTGGCCATTGCGGTAATGTCACGGGAAAACAGAGGTTTAGGGCTTTGGGGGTGGGCTTGGGCAATCCCAAACGCCATATAAACTTTGCTGGAAAATTAAGACTGTTAGACTTTGCGCAACAGAAGGAAGGAGTGTGTGGTGGAGACTGGGGTGTGTAGGGCTTGAGAAGTACGGACGTGGTGTACACCCAATTGCCCTCGGCTGCTGTGGAGTAGAGAAATACAAGGAAAGTGGGAAGCTAGGGGCATACAGCATGGTTTCTGAATACAACAGTGTTTGGGATATAGGGGATACATTGGGGATATATTCTGATAATGGAAAAGAAAATGGAAACTACTACGATGGGGTTATATAGGGTTCACAGTCATCCGAAGCTTTTTTACATTGGGGTCTGGACCCCAGACATGCAGGAGCTTTCAAATGAGAGGCCTGGACTGAGGGGTCCCATAAATGGAGGGGGTCCCAACATACGCCCCAATATATGATAACTCGTACTATGTGGACTCCCCAAAAAGGAGAAAATTATGACCAAGACCGTCAAACAACTCAGCCGAAAATGACTGTGCAGAGCTGAAATTCGGGACGTGACTGTCCGGGAATGGTGGATATCTCAGAAATACATGTCTCTCACCCAACCCGAAGATGATATGCAAGGTTGCAACAACTTCTGTTCGGTGTACGAAACGCAACGCCCGCCCACCAACCAATCAGGCGTGAATGTTCATGAAACAAATGTAGGCCACTGTTTGGTTTTGGCTCCTGTGAGCTCAATGAAATTCTGTCCTTTCTTTCCCTTGCCAGGAAACAGCAGCTTCCAAACCCACTTGAAAAGCAAGGCCCCTCGACCTCAGTTGCGCCGAGCCTTGAAAATCAAAACCAAAACCTCTGCAAAGCTGCTACATCTGCTAAGCTGCTACATAAGCCCTGACTATATACCTTGAACACCTTACACCTCAGAGCAGCACTTTGAACGCAAAAGGCCATTCCCAAAAACCCTCAACCCTACACGCCAGAAATCCCTGAACTCAAATCCCTGAAATCCTACACCAATATAGATCCAAAAACCTATCCCTGAGGCCCCTCAAGCCACAAAGTCCCACGCCCCAATGTCCTCAAGCCTAAATCCTTAACCCCTACATCCTCCCACCGCAAATGCCGCAACACCTCCAAAACCTCCAAACCCCAAGCTCTAAATCCTGAACTAAGGTTTACGGTTTGGGGTTCAGGGCCCAAGTCCCATAAACCAAGCCCGAAATTGCATGAGGTGGTCGCAGATGGTGTTGAAGTCATAGTGGATAATGGGGCTGACCTTACCGCTGCACCTCTTGACTGGGCTGCTGTCAAGGAATCTCACTTAAGTTACCAGAATGGGTATGTATGTAACAATTGCTATGGTTCCCCGAGTATACTAAGTTCAAATTAAGTTCCTTAACAGCAACCCGGCTGAGTATGACTGGGCGCCTCATGCGCCTCCCCAATCCCAGCTGCTGTGGCTTCAGCAGCTGCAGCTTTGACCTGGCAGAATTGGGTTGAGGGTTTAGGGTTTAGGGTTCAGGAGGTCTTCAGATGTTCATGAGCTCAGAGAGTGTTGGGATAAGATTTAAAGTTTAGGCTTTAGGGGTACTGCCCCACTAGTACCGGGGACATATGGAGATTATATAGAGGCAACCTTAACCCTCAACTCTAAACTTGCTTTAGGGTTTAGGGTTGAAGGCCTAGGGTTCAGGGTCTAGGGTCCCTGGGATTCTACTTTCTAAACCCTAAACCCTAAACCCTAAACCCTAGGGTTTCGGGTTTAGGGTTTCAGGCTTCAGTTCCAGGCCTGAAAATTCAGGGCTTCGGGGTTTAGGCTTCGAGCTTTAGGCTTGGGGACTGAGGGTTCAGGGTGTAGGGTTTCAGGCCTAGGCTTTGGGGTTTAAGCTTTAGGTTTTGGGATTCCATGTTTAAACCCCATACTCTAAACCCTAAACCCTTTAGGCTTTGAGGATTAGGGTTCTGGGCTTCCCATCACCCAGGAACTTGCTCAGACTTCAGCCTACAAGCATGGCGACTCTCCCACGCATCCCACACCCTAATCCTCTAGTAAAAGCAAGAATGGTGATAATAAAAATAATAGTAATACTACTGACAATATAGTAAGAAGAATAGTAGTAGTACTAATTTAGGGTTTAGGGATAATAAAAATGATGTGGCAGTATTTGTAGTAATAATACAATGAAAATATTCTACCCTCCGCCTCCCAAGCCTAAACCCTCTCCTCGGCTGTAGATCGAGCTTTACTCAAAGTGATAAGATGATTCAGAGCAAAGCCTACACATGCAGGGATGAGTGCTCCATTTTGAAGCACGGCGCACGAGCGCGGAAGTTAAGTGGGAAGTTAAGTAAACTGGGTTGCTGTTAAGGAACGTAAATTAAGTTACCATAATGGGTATATATAGTAAATAAGAGGGTTTCCCCAATATAGTAACTTAATTTAAGTTCCTTAACAGCAACCCAGTAAACCCATGCGCATGGATTGCCATCCTGGGATCAAAGCTGAGACGCGAAAGAGCCCAACCTCTCAGCGCTCACTCGGTCAAATGCCATGAGAAAGGTCAAGGCTCATATGAGCTATAGTCTAAACTCCTAGTATCCCCCTTAATAACCCCCATAGTAGTCCCCTATATAACCCCTTTAAGGAGTTTAGATTATGGCTCATATGAGACATAAGCACAGCTACTTGAAGCAAGTCTTCCAGCAATGCAATCAAGTCCCATGGTTTCCTTTCACAGGAACTGGCTTGATCACGGTCCCTAATTGTTGCACACTCTAGAAGCACTGTGACGCACATCATGCCGCACATCCGCCGAAATCCCCCAAAAAGTGTACCTTAGGTTCGGCCCCCACCCACTAATAGTGACCACCAGGGATCATGGTAATGCTATTAGGGTCCCTTTATCCTCCGATTATACCGCTACTACTGACTGGGGGCCTTCCCAGAGTCTACCTTTACACGCAAGTCCTTGGAAACCCCCATGTGGTAGCTTTCCCACTTGAATACCCGGCTTCCCTGCAGAAAGACACCCCCCAAATAAAAAGCCCCCAAACCTTATCCCTGGCTCAAAGGCAGCCCAAACCCCAAAGCACAAATCCTAAACCCTAAACCCTAAATTCTAGACCCTAAACCCTCAATCCTAAACCGTAAACCCTAAACCCTAAATTCTAGACCCTAAACCCTCAATCCTAAACCCTAAAGCTTAAACCCTCAATCCTAAACCCTAAACCCGCAATCCTACACCAATGTTTTGGAGAGTCCTCTCTCAGGCCCGCACGGCGCCCAAAGCGCTGCGGATGTCCAAGGAGCAGAGGGTCCGGGCCACGGCCAGTCGCTGCTTACCTGTGCTGGTCCTTTGAGGATGGAGAGTATAGGGTTATTAGGGGCCCCATTAAGGGCTATATATAACCATATTAAAATTAAACTCCAATTGTTGCTGGGTGGGGGCAGCACTGAAGGTATAGGGTTCAGGGTTAAGGGGTTTAAGTTAAAGGTTTAGGGTTTAGGGTTTAGAGTTTAGGGTTTTAGGGTTTAGGGGTTCTAGGGTTTAGGGTTTAGGGGTTTGGGGTATAGGATGAGGGTGTAGGATTCGGGATTGAGGGTTTCGGGTGTAGGCTTTACATTCTTAGGCACCTCTAGATGGGTGATGTGCCATATCCGCAGCGTTACCCATTGTAACCCGAGTGCAACTCTTTACATGTAGTCCCCCGCGAGGGTCTAGTAGGGCCTAGCCCACAATCACAAACCCCAAAATCAAAACAATGCACACCCTTGATTGTCCCACTGCCACAAGGGTCCTGATCTCCACACATGTTTAGGGTCAAATGAAGGCCCCTTCTACTCTTCGAAAATGCTAGAGATTTTGCCATGTGACCCTAAAAATCCTAACCCCAGACCCCCAAAAAAACCCTGAAACCCTAAACCCCCCCCAAACCCTTTAAAATAAAAAAAAAGTACCAGTGTGATCCCCCAGAATGCAAGTCGGTCCTCTGGCTCGCAGCCTCCGGCTCTCAACAGCTACGGAAGGGGACTCTAAAGAGCTTAGAGTTTAGGGTTTAGGGCTTGGGGTTTAGGGCTTAGGGTTTAGGGCTTGGGGTTTAGGGTTTGGGGATGTTTGGGGTATAGGGTTTGGGGTATAGGGTTTAGGGTTTGGGGTTTAGGGCTTAGGGTTTAGGGTCTGGGGTTTAGGGTTTAGGGTATGGTGATGTAGCGGCTGGGTTACGCCCCCACCTACTAAGAGTGGCATACGAGGAATATGTAGACCCTAATTTGCTTACCGGTATCTCTTATGGTCACTATGAGTGGGTGGGGGCCCAAACTAATGTATAGTTAGGAGGATCTACCCTTCCCCGAAGATGAGGCTTAAGCTTACATGGCAGGGGCCTGGAAACAGAACAGAACAAGGTTCCAGGCTTGCGCATACTGCAAGGCTTGCAAGGACAAGATGTCAATCACCTTTTGCCAGGGTCCTCGCAACCTAATAACCAGTACTGGGATCCCCTTTGACCGTATAACCTACTTGCATAAGAACTTATCCAGCCCTAAACCCTAAACCCTAAACCCCTAAACCCCTAAACCCTAAACCCTAAACCCAGCCTACTGGGGAACCCAATGCAAAACTCCCATGTGCTCCTTGCAAACTTTCCCGAAAACCCCTGAACTGAGATATTTTCATTCCCTAATTTGAAGGGATTCTGCGAAATCTGATGGAAAAGAAAATGGAAAATGAAATAGAAACTGGAACTATGTAGGGGCTATCTAGGGGTTTATACTAGTTGATCAGAGGATGTCGGCTAATTATTGTCACATGATGCAGGGTCTTTCTTACGAGGCCTGGGGCTACCGAAATAGTATTCTGAACTAAAACAGTATGAAACTTCATATGGGCTCCATTTCTAAGAGACACATGTCTCGAGAGCCACCTTTTCAAGTCCCATGTTTGCTTGGACATGTCGACACCCCCCGCCGAGAAGCTCAGGTAAGTTCCTGCTTGATACCATGTAAGTATGGTAGGAAAATAACTACACTTAAGGAACTGGGTTGCAACGTGCTACTAAGGAATCTACGCATGGTTCTCGAAGCCAGGCGAAACCCTACACCCCACATAATACCATTCAATCCTCATGTAGGCCCTATCCTGCAACTCTACACCCTATAGTCCCCCTTAAGTAAATAGAATATGGGGGATGTGGGGATCTTAGAATAATGTACCCAAAGCCAGATTCTATCTACTTAAGGGGGACTATATACCGGCAACATGTTTCGTTATAAGATGGGGGGGATGATATTTATGATTGGGGGGTGGGGGGATTTATGTTATGGGAGGAGGACTAAAAAGAAACCCTAAACCCCTACACCCTAAACCCTAAACCCTAAACCCTAAACCCTAAGCCCTAGACCCCAAACCCTAAACCCTAAAAACCGCGCCTTCCGGTCAGCAACAGGGGCTTCGCTCTTCGCCGCCTCTGGCGCCGGTCCCTGTCCTGGCATCTTTGGGAATCTGTGGAGCTCTCCAAAGGGTTTACTACAAAGGGTTTAGGGTTTAGGGGTTTAGGGTTTAGGGTTTGGAGGGTTTAGGGTTTAGAGCTTAGGGTTTAGGGTTTAGGGTTTGATTGGGGGTATTTCAGGGTACTATTGGGTGCTGTAGGGTATTATAGGGTACTATAGGGCATTTTAGGGTACTTTAGGGTACTGTAGGGTATAATAGGGTACTATAGGGTACTATGGGGTATTATAGGGTACTATAAGGTACTATAGGGTACTATAGGGTACTATATGGTATTATAGCATACTATAGGGTACTATAGGGTACTGGGGATTTCGTGTTTAGGGAGACACGGACACCTCTGCAAGATAATACCATAAACCCTAAACTCCATATAACCCCATTATAGTAGTTTCCATTCTCTTTTTCCATCATCCCTATATACCCCCTAAATAGCAGCTTCCATGTTATTTTCCATTCTCCCTATGTTACCCTACATTATTGGGACCTCTATAAAGGTACCACTAAATTTGGGAATCCCCAGGGTCAAGATAAACAAGGTCTTGCAAGAGCTGGTTCATCAAAAGCATGAGTTCACTCAGGCATCCTAGCGGATGAGATAGATAGATAGATGGATAGATAGATAGATACATAGATAATACGGTTTTAGGGTGTAAGGTTTTTTGAAACTTGGCACACTTCTCGATTTGTGGTGTAGGGTTTAGGGTGGACGGGCTTTTGAAATCTGAAGCCTGAGGTCTTACTAGGTGTTCCACTCAAACCCTATCAGCTAAACATAAAACCACAAAAAATGCCACCTCGACCAGCCTCAACATCCAAACCTGGACAATCCGAACACCCTAACCCCCTTGGTGGTGTTGCCACCCTACACCCTAAACCCTATAAACCCTAAACCGCTAAGCAATTTTTTGGCCTCTGACAGGCATCTGGGGCTCAGGATTCGCCAACACCTGCGAAACGCAGTGCAAGGAAACCTCTGCAACACTAGCTCACTTTCTGGCTAAATGAGCCATTGTCTAAACTCCTAGTATCCCCCTCAATTACCCCTTATAGTAGTCCCCTATATAACACCTTTAAAGAGTTTACACTATAGCTCAAATGAATCTCCTGCCCCTAGTAATGACCCAAACTGAGGATTTAGGGTTTGGAGTTCGGGTTAAGAGTCCTCTCCCTAATGGTAAGCCTGTCTTCAGTCTTCTTTGGTGAAAAACCTGCATTGTAATTGGTGTCAAACCTTGAGGATTTAGGGTCTAGGATTTTCCGGGCGATACTCTCTGAAGCACATCTCAAACTCAGAAGCACGCCCGGACAGCTTGACGGACAGGGAAAACCCAGGTACCCCCATCAAGGAAATGCTTACATAAAGCCCTACAGAACGGATGTTCAAACGTGTGCAACCTCAACTCTCAAATGCTAAGCCCGAAACCTGCAAATCCTAAATCTAAAGTGCCTACATCCGGAACTTTAAGCCCTGAACCATCAAAAAAAACGTTCCAAACCTTACAACCTCAAGACGCAGCGTCCTAACCGTCGAGCCCCAAACCTTGGACGTAAGAAGCTACATTGCCTACAGGGAACGAAAGAAGGATAGATGAGTCCTAGATAAAGGTATATAGGACTTGGCATAAATACTGTTCCGAAAACAAAGGAAATTTATGTAGCGGTCCGTATTTTGATAGGAACCCCACCATGCCATCGGAACCCGTATTAGGAACCCGTATTATAATGAATAATCTTCATGTATTCCCTATATATCCATGTGTACTCCTATCTTCCATGTCATTTTCCCTTTTCCTCTCCGTTTGATTCTCCGTTGAGATAAGATCCATTAACCCTAGACCCTAAACCGTATTTATCAGAATACACGCCCCTTTGCTCCACATGACAAAACTCTGCTGCCGCAGGCTATGGCCTGCTTCACCGTTGCCGGAGAGCCTCCCGCTTTAGGGTTTAGGGTTTCGGGTTCAGGGTTTAGGCTTTGGGGTTTAGGGCTTAGGGTATAGGGTTTTGGCTTCAGGTTTTAGGGCAAGATCAAGTCCCTCGCCATAATGAGAAGTCCGTTTGGATATATACGGTAAAAAAAAAAGGGGTGTGTAGGTTACATAGCGGTGTATACCCCAATGAAAACAAATGCCTCCTATGTAGTACGACCATAGCATCTGGGGAATATTCATTATTTGGAAAGGGGGGTTAGGTAAACGTCTTTTAAACATGAAGGGGATAATCAAGATTGTTTATGGAGATGGCTGAATCGGGGTGGCTAACCGGGTAACCGATCTTTGCTTGGGGGTTCCATCCGTACCACAGGCTTTAGGCTTTCGGATTTGGGGGTTTAGGGTTACTTTGAGGACCTTGCAATTCAAAGCATACGTCCACCCACCGCCCCCGTTGCTGTGGAATTGTTGGAATGTGGATCGAAAAACATTCCTATCCACCAATGGAGCTTTAGTATTCATGAAACTGAAAAATCTACCATGATCATGCACGGCCCTTAAAAAGTAACAGGTGAAAATGAAGAAGTTGCTGAGCCTGGTAGTCTGATGATGGTGATGATGGAAACTTCAAGCAATCATCCTGGCCTGAAACCTCATTTCCTCCGCCCCCTAACACTAAACTCCGCCCCCGCGCCATAAAAATGGGTCTGTTCCCCAATATACTGGGAATATTTCAGATCAGCGGGTGGTTGTGATTAAAATATTAGGTGAAGCGATTACGCCGATACGATCCAAGGAGCGTATCATAATAAATACATCTTGGTGGTTCTAGCACGCAGTCTGGCTCCTGCACAAGAAGCAACGCATAAAGATGAATGATCGTTTCCCAGAAAGGGGGACCCCAATATGGACCCAACAATATTTGTGGTCTTTCTTCATGGAACCTCCAGGAGGTAACTCTAGTATACCCTAATTTTGGGAAACCCAAAAATGTTCGCATGGCTAAAGGACACGGGAGTTTCTCCACGCATCTATTTAGGATGTATAGTCCCCCTTAAGTAGATAAAATATGGCTTTGGGTATATTAGAGTAAGATCCCCATATACTCCATATTCTATCTACCTAAGGGGGACTATAACCTCAATATATACCCTATTATACTATAGTAGATTCCATGTCCTTTTCCATTACCCTTATATAACCCCAATCATACACCCCATATTCTATCTACTTAAGGGGGACTATAGGGTTCAAGGTCGGGGTATATAAAATCGAAAGGAGGAGCCTCAGAATCCACTGTCATCCCCATGTACGGCTCCCTAGGATACTAGGGTCCCTATACGGCCTCCCACTACTCGGACCAAACAAACACATAAACTGTAAACCCTTATATTCCCATATTCCTCTTGAAAAGGCTGAGTTGGGATGTGCCATCTTACTCTCCTAGCTCTGTCTAAGGATAGGTATGTTACCACACCTTGGCTATAACAGTGATCATAACAGACTATACGATATTACTAAGCTTTTCCTACCTAGCCCTCAACCCTTCAAGTGTTATCTTCACTTCGACTCTCCACTATTCTAGGCCTAAAATCTTGGGCCACCCTGCTTATGGAAAACCCCATCTGCTGCAGCGCCTGAAACACGGAGGTCCATCCGAGGCGGTGCAGCTTTTGCTGGGGCCGGAGCAGCGGCCTGATCTTACAAACACGACATACGCTTTGGGAAATTAGGCTTCTGGCATTGGCGGCCTTTCGCTTGAGGGGTTTACGGCTACAGGCTTCAGGGTCAAGAATCTAAGTCGTATGGGTATGGGGGAGGATTCAAGGAGGTTTTAGGCCTAAACCCTGAACCGGGGATTAGGGTTTGGATTGATTTGGGCTTTGGGTTTCAGGGTTTTTGGCTTCAGGGTGGGTCTGGCCTAGGCTTCAGAGTCTTCAGTTTCTTCACCTCTCACATTCCTATTATACAACTATTACAGGGCGAGAGGTCCTCCTAAGTCAGAGGTTGAAAAAAAAAACGATCGGACTGTTGCAATCCTCGCTGCTGCATGGGGTGTAGGGTCTAGGGTTTAGGCCTTCCGGTTCAATCCAAATTGGTATGTGCACATTGAAAAACTGAAAGTTGCAACCACTCAACCCGCGGGTAGATGCGGGGGCCCTGCGTGCGGGCATGAATCGACTGCACATGAATCGACTGCAGCTGAGCTGCTTCTGAGCCAGCCGAACATCCCAATAAATCGACGGAAACTGCTCTGTCCTGCTTCTGGCGGTAAACCCTAAGTTCTAAACCTTTATACACAATCACACAAGGCAAGGGATTGGGTAATCTCGGCTAGAGCCAGGTCACTACACCTGAACCCTAAATCTAAGGTTGGAACCATTGGCCCCCGGTATGGGCCCTTAGCACTGGGTCCCCCTAAACGGCCTAAGGGCCCATATTAGGGGTCCATACTTAAAAATCTTAGACTAAACAGCCCTAGCAACTCCTGGCCTTTGGAAGAACCAGCAGCGAGGAGGAGGAAGAGTCGGACGACCTTCAAGCTCACATCCTTAAGACCCTTCAACCCCTATCATGTCCCCTGCACCATCTCTATAAAGCCACAAAGGACACCTCGATCCCTTAATGGGTTCTTCACCCACGCCTCGAGGATTGAACCAAATGAGCTCAAATCCTAAACCTGGCTCAGGGGTGTCGGATCAATTCTGTGGAATCTCCTACCCTAATCCTGACATCCCGTCCACATGAAGTACAGAGATATATATATATATACAGAAACATAGACGTATACGTTTGGGTATGACTGTTGCCCCGCTAGCACAAAATGGCATCATATTGGGCTTGCACCTCATACAGGCCCTTGTGTTCGAGGGTCTCACAAGGGAATCTGGCAGGCGTCTGAAGAAGGGTTTCAGGCTTTAGGGTGTTGCAATCCAAGCTTTTTGGACCTCATACTTTGCTGGCAGCAGGCTGTGAAATGCCCGGGGTTTAGGATGGGCGTTGCGTCTCTTGAGCTTGGGAGTTTCAAGTCTTGAGTTTGAGAGGTTAACGGTTTATTGCTCTTTTGCTCAGGGCTTCAAGGGTCATCATCGGATTGAAACGACAATGCATGTCATGGCAAATGCTCATCGGCGGTGCGAAGTTCTCAGAGATCACATGGGCGCGCACGTAAGAAAGCCTGAGTATTTCGCAGTAGGACATCCCAAACGCTGCATCATGAAAGTGTATACCTGGATGCGTCATCAGCAAAAACAGTTCTGTATGATATCTGACACCCATCACACTCTCGAAAACACAGCAGTGACCATTGAACTTAGGGTTGTGAATCTCTCTTCCCCACCAAACCTCTTGCACAATTACTCAACTAAGGGCTTGGCTTTTTGGCTGGGGTGCTTTCTCAAAGCCAGCACGACAGTCTATCTACATGAATCTGTGCCTCAAATGACTGCGTTCCCACAGTTCTCAGTGCCATTCTTGTCGTCTCAGGTATTCCAACACCCAGGACGCTTCTCTTGAAACGCCCTTCCATGGCTCACCATAAGATCCAGCTTCCGATCGACAACAGGAACAAGCTTGATGAAGAAGCAACAGTTCCTCTGTACAGCTTTGCACCTCTAAGGTGCGTGGACAGCCAAGTCTGTGAAAAAAACAGCCCTGCCAGCCTTCTCCTTGAGGAAAGTTGGCTTTGTCTCAAGGCTAGGGTCCCACACAATCCAGAAGCAATTGCCACCCCATACTCCTACAGGTGGACACTATATAGATATACACAAGGGATGGCGTATTGAGAATATTCTTTAAAATCAGGTGGGGGGTTGGAGTATCAGAGGGAAGGGTTTAACGGTGCTATTCCTGCATGGGCTCAACCGGAAGGACCCCGTTTCTTTGAGAGACTTCTACGCAAAAGAAAATAAAGCGCCTGGCCAAGCAATCCCTCTTCTCCCTGACAACCCCCCTGGAATGGCAGAATGGGCTGCAAAATCAAGATGGGAACTTGCTAGAAAACTAAAAGCCTCATGCATCATACTCAGGTTGTTTCTTCGAGAGTGCTTACTCACATTCAATTTCCAATTTCTCACGGAAAAGGCAACAAAGCTCAGACGTCGCTCCCGCCCTGACAACGAGGCTTAAGTGGGCAGCCTGCAGCCGGAGAAGGATACTTAGCCGAGAAGGCGTTCCTCTTCCACAGCTGGTAGCGACCGTCCGCCTTGATCTCCAACAGAAACCTGTTGAGCTCCTGTGGTCGTTCTCCCAACCCGAAACATCCTGCAACTAGGGTTTAGGGTTTAGGGTTTAGGGTTTTGGGTTTTGGGTTTTGGGGGTTAAATTGGGATAATGGAAAAGAAAATGGAAACTACTATTCAGGGTTTGGGGTTTATAGTCCCCCTTGAGTAGATATGGGGTGTATGGGGATCTTATCCTGCAACTCAAAAAGGGATTATGCGATTGTAATTCCCAAGGTCATTTTACAACATTGCAGTATTCATTATCATGGGGGTCGGGGGTCTTGTGCTTCGTGGACGGGAATACACCAAAGAACCTGAACGGCAGGAGCATTGTTGTCCAAGACAGGCTCAGGCTTGGCTCAACCTTTTTTTGTGGCCTGACACGTTGGACAGGTGTGGAAGATGCGAGAGGCCCAAACCGTCCACGATCGCAAGCATGACAACCCCGGCCCAAAAAAAATCCACAAGATTCTTGTTGCTCTTGACACGCTCTCGTTACGAGGGTCAAAGTCGACAACAGCCACCAGCATGACGGCCCCGACCCCGCGAAGAAGATATAACTCTCACAAACGACCACAATGACAAGGACACGGCCCCGACTCACGATCCTTGTGACTGTTGGCAAGTTTGACACGCCACGAATAGCACACCATGCTGCAACTCGCATGAACTATTTCTCGAACATTCCGCACAACGTGCGCTCCAGCATCGCCAGCACTTTTTTGCTTGAGTGATCTCGAGTGCAATACGGATTTGCTTGCCTCTAAAGGAACATGGGGTTGGAGGGGTCGCAGCCTCCGCAGTCGCAACACAGTGCGAACGTGAACCCATCTCAGGATTCGCAAGTGCAAGTCCATAATTTGTAGATTGCGCTAGAAAGTGGCGGGCTCTGGCCTGCTTTTTATACTACGTTCACAGTCCCTGCCACGAAGATGAAGCCAACTGAAGATTCACACGTTGCCTGTGGATTTCTGTGGGGACAAAGATTTGCTTTGCTATTGAATTACAAGCCTTTTGTTACAGCAGCGGGAGGGAGCGGGTAAGATCCAGCCCTCAGTCCTGTAAAACATTGACCAAACTAGAAGGACCTCAAGGTCCACAACATCTAGGTCCGCACTTGCAGATTGCGCTGGGAGTTGCTGGCATCAGCTTGTTTTGAAACAGCCCTCCTGTCCAAAGATGGACAAGGATGAAACCGTACCGAAACTCACAAGCTGTTGTGAATTTCCGCAAGAGAACAACGCGCTTCGTTGCTTAACTGCCTGCTGTTTGTCACACAACCAGGGGTTGAGATGGTGCAGAACGTTTGCCGCCTGTGAGTTTTCGTTGATCATGCACTTCGTTGTCTCATTGCCTGCCTCTTACAAACAGGGGGTTGCTGGGGCGCAACCACCTATTCGCAAAACATTGACGAAAATGAGCCTATCTGAAGATTCACAACATGCCGGCCTGGATCTCCTATATTGTGCCGGCAGCTGTCAGGCTTTGGCTTGCCTGTGTTAAAACAGCGAAGAGGTTTTTGTCAGGGCCGTGCGCGCCTTCTTGCTGCGCGCTTTGGCCCCATTACTGGATGATCCCGCAAAATTCTGGAGAGCCTAACGTATTTAAACTGTGGACCCTCTGCGGTAGCGGTGTGTTCAGACAGGTTGGGGAAATAACGTTTCTGCATGACTTCGATGTATTACGGAAATTGCATTCCCCTACGTCTACCCTGCGACAGTATTCTATCCTTGAAACCGGTAGCGAATACTACGTTGTGCAGGGGATGATCCATGTTATGGGCGAAGACGTCTTGCAACATCTTGTGTTGAACGGCGTGTAGGAATTCCGAAGGGCATTGTGGTCTGCCGGCTTGCTCCCATACTGACTCGTTGCTGACTCGTGAGTAGTAGGAAGCTTTGATTCCAATGGCTCTTCTAAGGAACCTGTAGTATTGTGCATTGATTGTCTGAAGGTTCTTGGAGGTCAATGTAAGAGCCTCTAACCCGTATACTAGACAAGGTAAGAATGTAGCTTGAAAAATGTTGACTTTTCGAGGTCTAGACATGTTGCAATTCCAGACTAATCTAAGTTTTTTATTGGCCGTCTCGGCAACTCCAAGGCGATGTTGAAAAGTGTTCTCGAACGGCTTATCCCAAGAGATCATAGATCCCAGATATTTGACCTTATTAGCCCGTGGGACTTTAGCACCCGTAGAAAAATGCAGTGATGCGGTGTGGTCTGAAGGAGACAAAACCTCCGTTTTGGTCTCATTAAGTTGCATGCCATAAGATGCCGCTACCCTCTCGAGACCCAGCAGGAACTGCTGCATTTGCTCATGAGTAAGTGCCATAAGGAGAGTGTCGTCTGCGTACTCGAGATCATATGTGGGCCTGCCTACCGACCAGGTATTAGTGGGAACCCCCTGTTCAAGAAGTGATCGTCCAAATCTGACATAGTGACTGACAAAACGATGATAAACAGATATGGGGTGAGTGGGCAACCTTGCCGTATACCAGATCCCACCTTGCCTTTGGCTACCATACCTTCTTTAGAGATGACTTGAAAAGTGGGGTCGGTATATAAGCTAGCTATAATGAGAGGTAGTTTGGAGGAATGCCAAATCTGTCTAGTGCTGTAAGCATCGCGGCGTGGTCTAGAGAATCGAATGCCTGCTTCCAATCAAGAAACAGGTAGTGAAGACTGTGAGAGAGGAGGTTGGGGATCTGGGTTGGGCTGACCCTGAACCGTAAACCCTAAACCCTGGGAGATCAGAGGAGCAGAGGAGCAGAGGACCAGCTGAATCGGGGAAAAAAGGGCCAGGGGACAGAGCCACAGCAGACCGAGCCACACCTAGAAAACAACACACGGCCCCCATCAACCCTAGATCCAACATCTTGAAGCCTAAATCCGAAATTAGATTGAAAGCCCCAAAACCTACATCCCTACACCACAGTACTGGGGCGGGGTGATTCATCAAAATAATGGGAGGTCCTGCATGAGCGCACGACCTTCGGAGGAGTTCCTGGCCAAGTAGACCTTCTCGCTCTCCTGTCTGCTGGCCGACGGGCATTTCGGGTTTGAGGTTTCGGGTTTAGGCTTTAGGGTTTCACTAGGGTTTAGGGCAAGGCCTTAAGCAGAGTAAGCATATTAATAAATTAAGACTACTGATTGGATGATGGTAATAGGCAAAACAAAAATCAAAAATTGCAGGGAATTGTAGTAGTGCGGACCAGAGCAACAGTAGTAAGCATGATAGTAAGAACAAATGTATCACCCAGAAGAGAACTTGATCTCGCCACTACAAAAGCAACCGTTCCTTCATTGCCTGCCAACTGGCCAAAGTAGCGTAAAGTCCACAGCCTGAAATAAAACTACGTTGGGAATATCTTCTACGTAAACCACTATTTAACACAGGCTCGGATGAGGTCGTTACAGTTTGATCAAGTTGTCTCACATCCCTACGTAATAACTCTATCTATCCCTGTTTATCCCCATATATCCCTTTTTAAGTCCTACAAAAATTTCCCCATACATCCCTTTTGTACCCTATACATCCCAACATATCTCTTTCTTATCCCTATACCCTAGACGCTAGATCCTAAACCCTAGGGCCTAAACCCTAAACCTTAGACACCAGTTCCTAAACCCTAGACCCTAAACCCTATCCATCCGGCTAACAAGCAGCAAGTCTCGAAAGCTGGAAGATCCGGCATGGCTATCCGGGCACCCAAATCAGATAAAATGGATCCAGGCTGCCCAGAGACAAAGTCGACCTGCACAAGGTTTAGGGCTTGCGATTTAGGGTTGGGACTTACAGAGTTTAGGATATAGGGTTTTAGCGCTTAGGGTTTAGGGCTTACAGAGTTTAGGGCATAGGGTTTTGGGGTTTAGGGTTTAGGGCTTACGGAGTTTAGGGTGTAGGGCTTCGGAGTTTAGGGTTTAGGGATTACAGCCCACGAGTCTGATCTATAGGGGCTATAGTGGACTACGGGATTTTACCTAGCCAAAACTTGGGCTTTCCCTACCTAGGTGAAGGATTCGTCACACGGCTCGAAATGGATTGTGAGGGGGCCTGTCTCAAGTTGGAACCATGTATGGGCCCTTAATCCTGCGGTTCTTATGTAGCTATTTCGTACCCGATGAAAACCCACGAAACCCAATGCAGGCCTATAGTTAGGACCCAGGAAACAGGTAGGGGCCACGTTTGGGACCCTAAACCCTACACCCTAAACCCTAAACCCTAAATAGCAGTTTCCATTGTCTTTTCCATTATCCCTGTATGACCCCAATATATACCCTGCCTATAATCCCTATATGACCCATTATGGTAATTTCCGTTTTCGACCCTGAGTCTGCGCCAAACCTGTCATGCCGGCATATACCCCCAGTGACATCGTAAACGGACCTGAGACGGAAACCTGTAAGACTACAACCTTAAAAAACTGCAAGGCATGTATGTATATGAATCCAAATGAACCATCATCTAAACTCCTAGCATCCCCCCTAATAACCCCCATAGTAGTCCCCAAGATATACCCATAAATAACCTCCTCTAGAAAGTTTGGACTATAGCTCAAATGGCGTGCCACCTCAATGCTGTCGGTGAACATGACGAGTGGACGCGCTCCACACTCACGTAGGCAAGCGTAAGCCCCTTGATTTGTGGGAATGATCTCCAGACCTGCTGTCCCAGTACACTCGCGATAAAAAGAAAAATGAAGCTGAATTAGTATCATCCGCGGAAGAAACAGGAACCCACAGAAACAGGAAAGTGCTGCAAGACGGCTCTAGAAACTGGGCTTTGTCATGAGGCCTTTCTCAAACAATGTGCGAGCGTACTTTTCGTTGGTACCACCATGGTTCTCAACGATGATGACATCCGGCTGATTGAAATCCTTAAAGTCCTGAAACAGCGGCGCGTTCCTTGAAGCAAAAACCGGAATCTTCCTGTCTGCTTCTATGGGCACAGAGGCGATAAACTGCTTCGCACGCTCCTCCGTCCAGGTGATGCCTCCTGCTGCAAGCACGCACTTCGTCTCCAGGTAGTTCTGGAGTTCAGCCCAAGGAGTTAGCACGAAGTCTATGCTAAGGTTCCGGGAGGACGCAAAATTCTGAATCACCTGAGGCGCCAAGCCTCGAAATCCGCCTTCCTTGCTGAAGTGCGTGAGAGGTGGGTAGTCACCGGCAGTACACACCTGGTAGCTTGTCAAAATTATGGTCCCTTTTTGGGTCCCCGTTGTTATCCGGCCTTTCAGCTTTAGGGAAATTACCAAAGAAAAGGAACATACTTTTGACAAACCCCCACCTTCACAGAAACTGTTGGGCTAGCCATGGCCAATTGTATGGCTGACAACACGAACCAGACATTCCAGCATGCCATTGCCGTGGATGCTCAACTTTCGAAACCAATTAGCTAGGTAGACATATGATGACAAAACACGGGTGTTGTCGGTAACAACATCTAAAAGAGATTGTTGGATATCTCCTAGCTATAACTTTCAGCTTGTCCATACCAAGCAGTGGAGTTCATGCTGTTTTTGAACAGTAGAAATCGTGTCCGCGCCTCATCAGACTTGAAATTAAGTCCCTTAAATCCCTATATTCTCCCAGTTTCCATTTCATTTTCCAATTTGATTCTCCATTATAGGAGGAAGGAGAAGGAGGAAATGGCATGGGGAGTCAATCGAGTGTCTTCTCTAAGCACCACCAGCCACCCGGTTTAGGGCTTAGGGTTTAGGGCTTAGGGTGTTTTAGGGTTTAGGGTGCAAGTCACTGTTTGGGTCCAAAACTTTGATCCTGCCATCACAGCCTACCTATTCAGCTACGACAAGATTTCTCCTTCGTGCTTGAGCAGAAACATGCAGCACAGCGTGTCTGTGCGGACTTTGGCAGCGGGTTCCGCGCACGGATCCTGGAAACATATTGTAGTTTCCAAGAAATCCCCACACATGTGTATATATATATATAAATCCATATAAATATATAGAAATTTACGTATATCCCCAAACACATAATACATCACAAGGACGAAAAACGGGAATCTCTGGGCTTTGAACCCACCAGGAGGCTGCTGGCTGGGCTTCTGCTGACCGACCCGAAGCCAACTTAGGACAGCACTCAAATGTCATAATTTGAGTACTGCCCACGCCCAGTCTACAATAGGGGTACTACTAAGGTTTGTATATGTTGGTCTTATATGTACTATCCAACTGTTACTTGGTGTCGGCAGGTTTAAGTTATTACCAGCATCCTCCTACAGTCTGCCACAAGTAACACCGCTGATTGCACAGGCTTCTTCTCATAATATGCATAGTACTGACTTAGGGTTTAGGGTTAGGGTTAAGGGTTTAGAAATTAGTGACAAGGATGATCATCCCATCTAGCCAAAAGCTTCGAGTCTCGACCGTCTGCTTCGAGACATGGAACTCTCATTTAACCGGTGCGTAGTAAGGAAGAAGGGAATATACTATGGGGTTGAGGGTTTAGGGATTGGGGTTTAGTGTTTAGGGTTAGTAGGGAACACAAGAATATAATCCCTATCATAACCCTATATAATATTTCCCTTATGAAAAATTAAAATCCCTATTATAATCCCTGTATAATATTTTCCCTTATTCCGTACTAACCGCCAGCAAGTCATTGGAACTAGCATTCCGGGATGGCTTCGAGACAAGCCTTCCACAGTGTAGGGCATACCTAAACGTCAACCCTAAACCCTAAAACCTAAAACCTAAACATTAATTCCTAAACCCTAAACCTTACTTAATTCCTGAACCCCACACCGTAATTCCTAAACCCTAAACCTTCATTCCTAGGCGCTAAACCTTAATCCCTAAACCTTAATTCCTAAACCCTAAAGCTTAAACCCTAAACCGTAATTCCTAAACCCGGATCTCCGGAGCATAGGCCTCTATATGCATCATTTGGACCCTACAAGAATCAGTCATAGGGTGCCATAAGGGCTGCGGTTACAAAAAATCTGCTCATTATGCTGCTTAAGATCTTTTCACGCATGACCATATGAGATTGTGTTATTCTAATGTACTTCAGTCATGGAGGTTCGGTCTCAACCATTGGAACCCTCCTAAACCGGGTAAAAAGTCTATATAGCCGGTTTGCATTTCATTTTACATTGTCCTTTCCATTTGATTCTCCAGTAAGGAGTAGTATTGGGAGACCTGCATTACAAATTGACCCAAACCCTCAAAGCTCAACCCTAAACCCTAAATTCTACCTCAGCTTAAGGTAGGTCTCAGATTCGGGCGCGGAATATTCGTCATCCAAGTCAGCCGGGATCGCCTGGGTAGAAGAGCGGTTATGTAGGGATAATATCATATATTATTATATACTGGGGGTTTAGGGTTTAGGGTTACTATAGTATAAGGATTATATAGTATGTTGGGGGCTATATGGGATAATGGAAAAGAAAATGGAAACTACTATATCATAATAGAGTTTTGCGAAGTTTGCCCTTCCCTGGCTGTAGGGTGGGATGTATAGGGGTTATTTAGGGGATACATGTATATACACGGGTAGGGGTTCAAAAGGGCTCTATAGAGTTTATGTTGGGGTTTTATAGGGGATATGTAAGCGTTATATAGGAGTTCTATAAGGGTTATATAGGGGATATATTGGGGATATACTGGGGCAATGGACAAGAAAATGGAAGCTAGTATTTAGGGTTTAGGGTTTAGGGATGTGGCAGCTCACAAATGCTATGTACATTCCTTGAGGTGTTACAGATATTTAGAATCCGGAAGGTACAGTACCCATCATCATTCTCATCATTTCCATATCCCGCTCCGCTTCAAAGAAGTACAACACAACAACTTTGCCGTTCACACTTAAATAGACACGACTTCCTACTAGCATTATTCCCAAACGCAATGGGAGTTTCCCAAAGCACAAGCATTCCAGAGACCCCGGGACACTCTGATCCGTAAAGATGCGACCTCCCAAAACGAACCCATGAACTTATGTTTTCTGTGGGACGCTACATTCCAAGGCAATAAGATCCTTAAACTCTAAACCCTACATGAGCCTTGAACTGCCCTCCACCTTCTAAACCTCAAGCCCCTAAAGGGGAACCAATCCTAATAAGCGAAATATTCAATACATTCCTATTCATGTTTTTCGTTAATAGAGGTCCAAGAGCCCCAATGACGCAGCAATGCATTCCTATTCTTTTTTCATTGAGTTCCAGGAGCCCCAATCATTCTTTTAATCTGGTGCCCTCCATTCCTTATGCTGGTGCGGGGGCGAGCGGCCCCCCCCCAAATTAATGAAGTGCTCGGATTACTTCAAAACCTTGCGATCTAAACCCCCTGCCCAAACCTTCCCAAATTTGCCAGCAACTTTCTACTACAGGCCTAGAAGTAGGATTTGGGTTTGAGGGTTTAGGGTTGCTGGGAGGGACTGGAATGGAAGCGCCCTTACGTAATCCCCAATAACACGTTCCTTTTCAATTTCTTGTCCACCCCTGCATTACCTACAGACAGCCAGCAAGGAAATCCTAAACGCTTTACATCCCTATAAGCCTCGGGTTTCGGTCATATTTCCATTTGCTTTCCGTTTCATTCTCCAGTATCCTAATTACTTGAGCCCCAAAGCCCTGGACAATACAATGACTTCCATCTTCTCATGAATTCCTAAACCCTACATCATACGCCCCCAGATCCTTCACAGGGGCCCTCAACCCTCGACCCTAACTGACATATGCCCCAACTATATCCCACTAAAGGGGCCCTAAACCCCAAACCCTGCATAATATGAGCTCCTCAGTTTCCCTGAAATGTAACCCCTTAAACCCTAAACCCCAAACCCTGAATCCTAGACCCCAAACCTTGAATCCTAAACCCCAAACCCTGGACCCTAAACCCCAAACACTGAACC